>JAJOZX010010847.1:0-125100 GCA_023014485.1 Bathynomus jamesi
CTGATATAAACCCAATAGTTTCTGGGCTTTCTTTTCACCTCTACACACTGTTTCGTAAACTTAAGTCGCTGCTAATTTGTACACCCAAGTCTTTTTGCAAATCAGTGGCCTCGATATTACTCCTCAACATGTAGTAGTCCGACTTGGGATTGGCGAAGCCAATGTGCATCACCTTGCATTTACCAAAGTTAAACGTCATTTGCCATTTTACGGACCACTCTCCTATCCTACGAAGGTCCGCACGCATTTGCTCGATCCGATCGCCTCTGGTGTCCCAGCATTGGCCACAAGCTTCGTGTCATCAGCGAATTTGGCGATCCTACTGACGATGCCACCGTTATCATTTATGTAAATGATAAACAACAGCGGCCCCAAAACGGAATCCTGAGGAACCCCGCTAGTGACCGAGGCCCAACCCGAACTAGCCCCTTTAATTACAACCCTCTGCCGCCTATTCTTCAGCCACTTTTCAATCCACCTACCTACTTCCCCACCGATACCCAGGGCGCGCACTTTGGCCATTAGCCGGCGGTGAGGTACCTTATCAAAGGCTTTCTCAAAGTCGAGATAAAGTATATCAATCGCCCTACTCTTATCATACTCACTTAACATGACGAGGAAAAACTCGATCAAGTTGGTGAGACACGACCTATGCTGTCTAAACCCATGTTGGGAGTACTCAAGCAGCTTGTAGGAATCCAAATGGTCAACGATCCTATCCGCCATTATCCCCTATAATAATTTACCTACACATTGACTTCCCTCCAGTCACCAGGCACCTAACCCGTCTCCAACGATTTGTTGAAGACTGTAGCCAGGTGGGGAGCCACCTGGTCGCGCACCTCCCGCAACACTCTGGGGAGGAACTGGTCTGGCCCAGGAACCTTAAACGCGCTCAGTTTGTCTATTCTATCAGCAACGACTGTTGCGGTACACCGAACACTATCCAGGCCAGCACCTTCGTGCCTGGCGCCTGGCTCAGGGATGACGCGGGTGTCCTCCTTGGTGAACACTCCCGCAAAGTATTCATTCAGCATATTAGCGATGTCCGCATCGGAGGTCCGCAGAACGCCGCTGGGGTCCTTTAACGGTCCTATCATGCTTCTAATGGGCTTTCTATATTAACATAACTGAAGAACTCCTTAGGGTTCCCCTTGCAGAGGCTTGCCCCCCTTAGTTCTTCGTTACGTTTCGCTAGCCTAACCTTCGCCTTCACTTTTCTGCACAGGCGGACATACGCCTCAGTGTTCTCATGGGAACGATTGGCCTTCGCCCTCCTATACGCAGCTTTCCTATTTCGCAGAGAGAATGAGAGAGAGCGTTTATATTCACATAGTGGACAGGCATACATATATTAGATTAATTACTTGTCCCCCATCTACAAAAGAATGGATGTCGGCAATTGATAAACGAGTTACTGGAATTAGGACTAAACTCTTTGTTGTTTGTTTCTCGCTAATTTTCTCTTGAAAGAGACTCGGAAAACTTGTTTTTAATTAATGTTATAAACATTTTTAAAGTTAAATAAGGAGAAGTGGAACTTCCATACAAGATGTGAATGCGGTGATAGATAAACAGACAAACAGATCGATAAACATACATTTTTAAATAGACGAATGGATATGTAAAGCGTTTTTCTTTTCGTCTGACTTGAAGTCAAGTCAACTCGAGTCTGCCGCGTTCTTTTCGTCCAAAACTCAGGATCGGACAAGACCTGGCTCACGTTTTGTTTACATTTGAAGTCACAAACTGTAATTTCGGCGTTCTTTCCCGCCACAAATCTGACTTGAAGTCAGTGAAAGAATGTAACCAAGTCAGGTCAAGTTTTGAACGAAACGAGAACAACAAAGATTTACACACAGATCGAGATAGATAAATTTTTTAGATAGACGGATAGATAGTTAAGATATACGGAATACGTATAGATACGAAAACAGATAAATGGATTGATAAAAAAATATATATATATATATATATTTAGATAAATGTATAGCTAAACAGACTTTTTAAGATAGACAAACAGATAGTTAAACTATATTTGCATGGAGATGGCTGGATAACTTCTATATAAAAACTATTTTTAAATATAGACAGATAGCTGAACTATTTGACATACATTTTTGACAGTTATATATATTTAAGCTACTTTTTCTGTAATGATTGGTACATATTTTTGTGACCGTGAATAAAATGGTATAGCAGGAAATCAATTCAAATTCAACCATTTCTGTTTTGTTACAATGAAAAGTAAGTATGGTTAGCGTTGCGTTAATGGTTAATTCATCACGCGTGGTGGTTGAATTAACCATTTGGATTGTTTGTGTAATTGTTACCGAGTCGGGTTTTTTCATCGGTAAAAAATGTAATGGTAAAAGGTGCACAAAACAAAAACACTGTCGAAACGACATCGATATCCCCGCCTATATTTGTGACCTTGACCTTTGATACAAGGACACGATTCTTGTTCGCAACACCAGCTTTTGATGATATACAGGGTGGCGCAGAAGTCACGCATCATAGGAATTTTCAGTGTTGACGATATTTTTTTCCTTTTAGGTAGGGGATGGCTGCGAAATTAACCATAGACGAGAGGGTGAGCTTGGCTTTACAAGGTACACCGAATCGATGAATCGGTGCAGAATTTAAATTCTGTACCGATTCATTGATTTGTAGTACCTGGTATTCCATGCATTAAAATCAAACTCACCCTTTCGTCTATTGTTAATTTCGCAGCCATCCCCTACCTAAAAGAAAAAATAAATATAGTCAACACTGAAAATTCCTATGATGCGCGACTTTTGCGCCATCCTCTAATGTGCATGAAGTTTCGTCCCTATGTTGAACGGTTCAAAAATTATGGCATGAACCTTCATTTGACCTTTGATCTCTCTCTGTGACCTTCATGTTTGATGTAGAGACTTTATTCTTGCTCATTACACATCATCTTTTGGCGATTCATATATTTGAAGTTTCATCAATTTATGTCCAACGGTTCAAATGTTATACCGTGAACACGAACGTGAGACGAACGAAGAACGAACGGACGGACGAACAAGTGCAATCCACCTCTGGCCCCTCAAAATTTATTTGGTCGGGACAAATATTATCTCCGAAACTATGATATACATATGTATTCATTTTACTTTGCATTTATTTGTATCTATTTACAATAGATATTACATATACACATTAGATACAAGTAATGATAGACAGAAATTCTTGCTGACGGCTTTGTGACAAATGAACGGGTACTTTTAATTTTCTTCACGCACATCTGTGTGCAAGAGAGAGCTTAAATCCAACCGGAGATCAAATTTAAGGCAACGATGTTCGAGAGAGGAAGATAAAATTCTACAAGTTACAGGCTAATAAAAGCCCTAAGATCCACTCTAGGTTAGCCCAAGTGTAGCGTGTCAAAATAGGTGTGGTGTGTAAGGAAGTGGATCTGGTGGATTTTAGCACGAAATCTCGTGTATGGCAAAACAGATTTGCGGCATGACACAAAGTAAATAAAAAATTTCCTTCCTTCTACCATGGGATTGAGTGTTGTCTCGCTAAGTTGGAAATGTTGTTTGGGCACATCATAAGGCGAGCTTTAAATTGATTGGAGTGGAAAAAAAATAGCTGAGAGTTATCTCGCAAATGACCTTAAGAAGGACAACAAATTTACATATAACAACCGATGTCAGTCAAGACACATGGGACATATCGAGTTTCACGGGGACCAGCTCTCTCTATCTGTTACAAAGATCCTCATTGGCCAGAATTCGTCACGTGGGAACAACATATATATATATATATATATATTTCCTGTGAAACTCGATGTGGGCCAGATAAATGGTAAAGCTTGATAGCCTAAACTATTATGATTGTATCAAACTAATTAAATCTCTGAAGTAGGCAATAAATAAATAGATAGATAGATACTAGACCCACAGAGGAACGGCAGACAATGTTTGAGAAATTCGGGCCTAAGTAAAGCAGATTGGGCAGAGATGTCCCAATAGGTATTACTTTTCAAGCCAAATTGCTAATTGAAGTTTGTCGAGTCCCCTTCTGGATAAATGGCATGACTAAAGGGGCATGGGTATCACTTATCTCATCTTACATGAGATTTGGAGTCACTATAATCTATTGAAGTTGGTGTACTACTTCTGCCAAACTTCTCATATTGGCTGAGGCCAAGAGTTGAATGTAAATGAATATATAGGCTAAGATCAGATAAATTTTCATGCTGTTGTAAATCAAATATCTCTACGTGTAGAGCAAGATTTGAATGTTATGTAAGAATATGGTAGGGCAATAGTTTCAGGGCACAGATATTTACATAATTTTATTTAAAGGTAGAATCAGTGGAGGCACTGGAACAGCTTGTCAGTTTGCCAGTAACACCAGCTTGAATGGGTGTAGAGGACAGAAAGGCCCACCCATAGACAAGTGAGAAATAGCCAGGCAAGAGGAATTCCTAGTGGGTACTGGGAAAAATTGCAAGCTGGCACAAGTATAAAGTTCCAGATTCAAGAGCATTGGAGGCTTCTCTGGAGTATCCGCAAGTAGAACAGTCCGTTTCAATTGGTGGTTGCCCAATGAAAGAAAACTAATTTATCTGGAGACTAAGCACAAGGGGCTTGAGGTGCAGAAATAAGGTTTATTAATTCAATGTGGCATTTAAAGAGAGTTTCTGGTACATAAAGTGTTAAGCATAAATGAAAATACTTACAACTGGAGTTAAACATTGATATATATGACCCTGCATGATGACGAGGGCCTAATCGTGTATTTTTAGATCCTGGTGATGAGCACACGTGATATGGAGTATTGCAGTTTAAGGTGTAAGGTTAATCAATTTTAGTCCTCAAATCTATTTCATTATTAGTCTGTGTCAATTTATCTAGAAATTTTGTAAACATCTAATACGGGTATAATTGCAGGAATAATTGTTAAGTTATTTAGGTATTGAGTTCTAATTGCTAAATTGTAGATGGTAATCATTATTAAGATTTTCCACTGTGACAAATTGAGTCATTTTGTGCCAACTAATTGAGTTAAATTTGAACGTGGGAGTGAAATTGAGTCATAAGAAAATTATTCCCAAAGTAAAATTAAAGGATTGGCAAGCTCGTGCAATATTGTTTTGTTAGTATTAACCCTTTAAGCACTGAATTTTTGTAGGGTTAAGTTATGAATGCTTGTATTTGAAACATTAGCAATTTGTACCTTCAGTCCTTAAAGGGTTAAAGTGTTCTTTTATATAAATTTATTTTTCTGTTTGGATATTATTAGCCTGGTGTAGCATTCAGAAGTCACATCAATCCTATGGGATCACAATTCTTGTTGGTCGGAGCAGCATAGTCACAAATCTGTGACACCAAGTAAGAAATTAGAAAAGAAGAGAGGAAAAGACAAGCAAATGGAATAAAGACGACTAATAAGTAATTTCACAATTTCACACATAAATAGTAGCACAGATTAAATGTAAACAAAATCCATAATATAAAATAAAAAAAAATATTAATTCTCAATTTCAATGTGTTCTCGAGGGGAGTTTTCGGAACACGGGACACGAACAATCCGTACAACTGCATAATTACCCAGATGAAACTAAGTAAACTGGTTTCGTGTCAGATGTGTCTACGATTTATCACGGTGTAAAAAGTCTATAAATCTTCAATCAATTGGAAATCCTAACCTTGTTATTGTTGTGAGTATTAAAACTGTCATAATATTAACTTTTAATAGGACACAATCATTCGTTTGTAGTATAGCTTTCTGCAGCCATTTTGTAGGGATTCCAATAGATTCTCTGTCGTTGGCTTATCGCTCAGTGGGAGAGGGACTGGACTCCTAACCCAAAGGTCCCGGGATTCATTCCTGCGACGGGCATAAGTAAATAATAATATAGTTTGCGATTGTTTTGCCTCTTTCGTTAAGACAAATGCCACGTGACGAAGGAGACCTAGAGAGTTCCACAATATTTTGTCACCCCAGTAAAATACTAACTGATTTTCCTTTTTCTTTCACAACAATTTGAAATGTGACAGCAGCAACTACAGTATACGATTGAACAACGCATATTGGCTAGTACCTGGGTCCATGAGCGACCACGTAATGGCTAAACCATTGAAAATATTTAATATTTTCAATGGTTTACAGCTTATCAACCTAACCTCACACTCAACTAAACTAACCTAATTTAAACTCCTAAAATTCAATAAAATATCTTGTGAACGAAGTGTCGCCAGACACAAACATTTTACACTCAAAAGTGGAAATTTATAAATTTAATTTTAAATTAAAAGTTTAAAATTTAATTTCAAACAATCACTAAACTACATTTAAGTTATTAAAAGCTTTTTAAATAACGTCAGTAACATTCAGTGGATAAACAAAGGAGGGATGGATGGATAAATAGATTGATTAATAGATACTGCAAAATTGAAGATGCATGCAAACAGATGGATAAATAGATACTAGTTTGTAGAGAGAGAGAGTTACAAGGAGTTACAAGGAAAAGAAGTACCTCAAAAGTCCTTGCGGCCCATACCGAGGAGGTACCAATGGCAACGGGTGCCAGGGAAAATTTTGTAAAAGTTTATTTTTCTTTCAACTATCCTAGCAGTAGTAGAAAACTGGATAGAAAAGTAGAAGGCTCTCTCCCCACCCTCCGCTCCCTCCCTGCCAGAGGCAGGTACGGAAAAAGGTTGAAGAAAATACCTTGACCCTGGAAAAGTAGCCAAGGAAATTTTACAGGAAAGTGGAGAATATATAAATAGCTCTATATTTAGCTTGCTCACAGAGACACCGTGCAAGCGACTCCTGCAGAGTTTTCTTATGTTTTAGTCTTAAACTATGAGAGTATTCAGTACTTTGTCTAGCCTATTTTTAAACATTTACACTTTGACTGGAAACAACCTCTGAGGGAAGTTGGTTCCAGATATTAACTATTTTATAGGAAAAGAAATTTCCGCAGACTGAGGTCCTAAATGTCTTTACACACTCAAATAGTGTGCAAGATTTCGTCTACCCTTTTCTTGAACTGATCCACAGAGGAACTGTTCACAACTTCCGAAGGTAACCTGTTCCATGTGTCACAGATCTTATACGTAAAGTAATTCCCACACACACTAGTCCTAAACCGTTTCAAATCCAACTTCCAACCATTGTTGCGAGTTGGGTTATCATTTAAACTAAACATACTTCTAAAATCGACATCGTTGAACCCGCGTAAGAGCTTGAAAACCTCGATCAGTTGACCGCGCAGCCTCCGAGTTTCAAGCGAAAACAAGTTCAGGGCGCGTAACCGTCGATTGTAGCCCATATGCCTAACGGAAGGGATTAACTTTGTGGCCCTCGCCTGCACTCGCTCCAGCCTCTCAATATCTTTCCTGAGGGTGGGCGACCAGAACTGCACAGCATACTCCAGGTGCGGCCGAACAAGGGAATTGTACAGTGAGAGCACAATCTCCTTGTTCCGAAACTGAAATTGCCTCCTGATATAACCCAATAGTTTCTGGGCTTTCTTTTCCACCTCTACACACTGTTTCGTAAACTTAAGGTCGCTGCTAATTAGCACACCCAAGTCCTTTTCTAAATCAGTCACCTCGATATTACTACCCAACATCGAGTAGTCCGACTTGGGATTGGCGTAGCCAATGTGCATCACTTTGCATTTACCCAAGTTAAACGGCATTTGCCATTTTTCGGACCACTCTCCTATCCTACCTAGGTCCGCACGCAGTTCCTCGATCGCTTCGGGCGTCCCAACATTGGCCCCAAGCTTGGTGTCATCAGCGAATTTGGCGATCCGACTGACGATGCCACCGTCGATATCATTTATGTAAATGATAAACAACAGTGGCCCCAAAACGGAACCCTGAGGAACCCCACTAGTGACCGAGGCCCAACCCGAACTAGCCCCTTTAATTACCACCCTCTGCCGCCTATTCCTCAGCCAGTTTTCAATCCACCTACCTATTTCCCCACCGATACCCAGCGCGCGCACTTTCGCCATTAGCCGGCGGTGAGGTACCTTATCAAAGGCTTTCTGAAAGTCGAGATAAAGTATATCAATCGCCCTACTCTTATCGTACTCACTCAACATGACGTGGAAAAACTCGAGCAAGTTGGTGAGACACGACCTATGCCGTCTAAACCCATGTTGGGAGTCCCCAAGCAGCTTGTAGGAATCCAAATGGTCAACGATCCTATCAGCTATTATCCCTTCTAATAATTTACCTACAACTGAAGTGAGACTAATGGGACGATAGTTCCCTGGACTTTCGTGATCCCCTTTCTTAAAGATAGGGGTCACGTTGGCTTCCCTCCAGTCACCAGGCACCTGGCCCATCTCCAACGATTTGTTGAAGACTGTAGCCAGGTGGGGAGCCACCTGGTCGCGCACTTCTCGCAACACTGGGGAGAAACTGGTCTGGCCCAGGAGCCTTAAACGCGCTCAGTTTGTCTATTCTAGCAACGACTGTCGCGGTACATCTAACACTATCCAGGCCAGCACCTTCGTGCCTCACGCCTGGCTCGGGGATGACGCGGGTATCCTCCCTGGTGAACACTCCCGCAAAGTACTCATTAAGCACATTAGCGATGTCCGCGTCGGAGGTCCGCAGAACGCCGCTTCCGTCCTTTAACGGACCTATCATGCTTCTAATGGGCTTTCTACTATTAACATAACTGAAGAACTCCTTAGGGTTCCCCTTGCAGAGGCTTGCCACCCGTAGTTCTTCGTTACGTTTCGCTAGCCTAACCTTCGCCTTCACTTCCCTACACAGGCGGACATACGCTTCAGTGTTCTCGTGGGAACGATTGGCCTTCGCCCTCCTATACGCTACTTTCCTATTTCGGATAGCCGAAGCGATGCGACTTGCTGCGTTGAAGCAGGGGTGACCGGTTTTGAGGGTATGGCAGCAGACTGCAGCACCATAAACTCGTCCCGGAATGCACTCCACACTCCCTCAACATCGCCGCCAACCTCTAACCCCATCTCTCCTACGCTATCCCTGAGGCTAACAAAGTTCGCCCGCCGGAGATCGAGCTTACTGCCTCTCGAGTTACTACGCTTCACCCGAGGGACGCACACACGGAACCTAATAAGACCGTGATCACTCCCGCCCAACGATTCGTCAACGGTGAGGCCAGTGACGAGGTTGTCTTCGGTCGTGAATACTAAGTCTAGAACGCTTTCGCCTCGTGTAGGCTCGTTGACCCACTGAGTGAGGAAGTTCTCATCAGCAAAGTCAACTAGCCTCCTCCCTTCAGCATCGGCAGTCCTGTTTTCCCACTTTATGCCGCGACAGTTGAAGTCTCCTAAAACTACACACACCCTATCCCCTAGCAGGCTACTGAGTTCGGTGTACAGGGCTGTATCCTCCTCGAGGAGGAGATGCGGAGGTCTGTACACCAAGATTAACCTATAGTTCGTCCCTCCCACGTTCAGATCGACGCCAAGCAGCTCCCGTTCCGACCGGAACTGGCAGTCAACCGGACTCAACGTGTCTCTGACGTATATTAGTACCCCACCCCCCTCCCCACGGGTGCGGTCTTTGCGAAACATTCTATACCCGGGAATTTCGAACTCCCCAACGTAGTCCCTACGATCAGTATGAATCCAGGACTCGGTGATAGCAACGATATCCTGGTATTCTGATGCTAAGAGCGCCCGTAGCTCGCAAAACTTGTTCCTAATCGACCTAGCATTAAAAAGCATTGCACGGAGGGAGCCTTCCCTATTCTGACCGCCCCCTAGCACGACCCGTTTCCCGAACAGCCAGGGCTGTCGGGAGTTGAAGAGCCCCTCACTAACGAGGGGGCAACTTCCGCAGGAGCCTGAGCCCCCTCCAACGTAGGAGGAGGGTCACCCACCTGTACTGGACGCACCCTTCAGTTGAAGGTACGTCCGCCACCGGCTCATCATCCTCTCCCCGGTGGGGGCCCATCATCTCTCCCCGGACTCGACCTCACCATTCTGTATAGGTGCCGGTCGAGCAGCGCGCCTAGCACACCTTTACCCTTGTTATTGAGGTGGACACCATCCCTCTGGTAAAGGTCCCACCTACCGAAAATGCGTCGAAGGGGTCAATAAACCTCACGCCCAGCGGACGCACAAGTCTTGCACCCTCTCGTTGATGCCAATGACCTTACTGAGTGCGTGGTCACTGGCATTCATTCGCGGTAAAATCCCATTAACATTCCCCTGTCTGTCTTCAGTTTTAGATCATCCGCAAGAGACATGATCTCGGTGATGATCCCTCTGAAAGACCTACCCTACCGCCTTTGAGGAACAGGTCGTTGCCACCAGCGTGGACAACGATCGCAGTCCTCCGACTAGCCACGCGCACCTTCTCTACCTCCTTCCTTAAGTGCGCCGTTCCCCGCCCAGGTAAGCACCTTACCTTCCTCCCATCCCGGTTTGCAGAAGCAAAGTACTTCTCCTGGCCCCTGATCTGAGAGAGAGAGAGAGAGAGAGAGAGAGAGAGAGAGAGAGAGAGAGAGTGTGTGTGTGTGTGTGTGTGTGTGTGTGTGTGTGTGTTACAAGGAAAAGAGGAAGCCTCAAAGACGTTCCGGTCCACTCTGGGAGATTCCTGTCATTAAACAAGTTTATTTTTCTTTCAACTATTCTAGTAGTAGTAGAAAACTGGATAGAAAAGTATAAGGCTCTCTCCCCACCCTCCGCTCTCTCCCCACCCTCCGCTCTCTCCCCACTCCCTCTCTCTCCCTCCGCTCTCCCCCCACCCTCCGCTCTCTCCCCACCCTCCGCTCTCTCCCCGCCAGAGGCAGGTATGGAAAAAGGTTGAAGAAAATACCTTGACCCTGGAAAAGTAGCCAAGGAAATTTTACAGGAAATTGGAGAATATATAAAAAAGCTCTATAATTATATCATGCCCACAGAAATACCGTGCAAGCGAACTTTTGCAGAGTTACATTATGTTTTTGTCTTAAACCATGAGAGTATTCAGTACTTTGTCTAGCCTATTTTTGAACACATTTACACTTTGGCTGGAAACAACCTCTGAGGGAAGTTGGTTCCAGATATTATCTATTTTATAGGAAAAGAAATTCCCGCAGACAGAGGTCCTAAATGTCTTTAGTTCCAGTTTAAACCCATTATTTCTTGTCGGATTGGCATTAAGTGAGAATAAGTTTCTCCACCCTGTCTATTCCATTGAGTATCTTGACTTGAATAAGCTGACCCCACAACCTCCTCGTCTCTAAGGTAAACAGATTTAGGCGCTCCAATCTCCGTTGGTAGCTTTGCATTCTCATTGAAGGGATCAATTTTGTAGCCCTTGCTTGTACCCTTTCTAACCTTTCTATATCCTTCGTAAGGGACGGAGACCAAAACTGCGTACAGTATTCCAGTTAATGTCTGACTAGTGAATTATAGAGACATATTACAGTCTCCTTGTTCCGAAACTTGAACTGTCTTTTAATATAACCTAATAATTTTAAGGCCCTCTTTTCGACTTCTGCACAGTGCTTCGACGGTTTCGGATTATTGCTGATAGAGACTCCTAAGTCTTTCTCTAGATCAGTCTCAGTCAAGTTCCTTCCCAAGAGAGAGTAATAGGTTATAAAAACCCGAAGACCGATGTGCATTACCTTACATTTGTTCAAGTTGAATGGCATCTACCAAGTAGCAGATCATTCGCCCAACCTGTCAAGATAATTCTGAAGCGTTCTTACGCCCTCCTCACCAACTACACTACTTCCTAATTTCGTATAGTCTACAAATTTGGAGATTGTACTTACAAGCCCGACGTCTATATCGTTAATATAGATGATAAAAAGTAAAGGACCCAGAACGGAACCCTGACCACTGGTGACGGGCGCCCACTCCGAAGCCACTCCATTTATTACCACTCTCTGCTTTCTATCCTGTAACCAATCCTCAATCCAGTTGGAAACCAGGCCGGTGATTCCTAGTCCTCTGATTTTAGCCATCAATCTCGCGTGAGGGACTTTGTCAAAGGCTTTTTGAAAGTCGATATATACTATACCTACTGCCATATTTGCATAGTATAGTGTATGCATATTATGGAAAAACTCTAACAGGTTTGTCAGACAGGATCTATGTCGCCTAAATCCATGTTGAGAATAAAAAATTAGATTGTTAGATTCAAGGTGATACACAATACGTCTTGTAATGATGGATTCCAACAGTTTGCCGACAATTGATGTTAAACTGATTGGGCGGTAATTACAAGGATTTTCTCTATCACCGTTTTTAAAGATTGGTGTTACATTTGGTAATTTCCAATCGGTTGGAACTTTCCCCAACTCGATTGATTGTTTGAATATGGTTACTAAGTCGTCAACACCATTGTGGCTAACCTCTTTTAATACCCTTGGAAGAAATAAGTCGGGATCAGTTGATTTGTATTTATTCATCTTATCAATTAATTGTTGTACCTCATTTCTCGTAAAACTTATGGTATCTACGGGATGATCACCGACATATGTAATCCGAGGACTTGGCACTTCAATTGCGTCTTCCTCGTTTAACCTATTAGCTATATCTTTATCACCGAATTTCAGTACGCCATTTCTATCTTTTAGGGGACCTAGAGAATTTTTAATTGGCTTTCTGCTATTAACATGGGCAAAAAATTCTTTAGGGTTAAAACTTTACAGGGTGAGGCAACTCTAGCTTCTTATTCACGTTTGGCTGATCTAATTAAGGACTTAACCCTCCTACGAAGGTTTATATAGTTTTCTGAATGTCTGGTTGAAATGTGATTTTAGTAGTTTGTATGCTCTATTTCTTCCCGTAATAGCACTGGTAATTTCGTTGTTAAACATTTCGGTGAGTTCTTGACAAGGAAACTATTTTAGTGGGTATAAAAGTGTTCTGTAATATTCTAAATTGATCCCTATATGAGCTCCAGGTGACATTGACATCCTCACTTATTAGAACTTCAAGTGTGTCTCAACTACTTCAAAAGCTTTCAAAATTTGCTCTCCAGAAATCCAGTCTTTCACGAGCCTTTTCGCATGCATTAACTGGAACCCTGAGGTCAAACCTAATCAAATTATGATCGCTGTTATTCAAATTTTCACCAATAGTCAGGTTAGAGACTAGGTCATCTTCGTTCGTGAATACGAGGTCTAGTTTATTATTATCCCTTGTAGGACCGTCAACCCATTAACTTAATAACTAATTGTTATCAACAAATTCCAACAGTCTTGAGCCCTCAGCATCAGCTGTTTTGTTTTCCCAATTTATAATTATTACCACAATTAAAATCACCAAAAATCACACTGATCTTATTATTCACTATTCTGTTTAATTGGTTATACAAGTTCATATCCTTATCAACGGGGTAGTGAGGTGGCCTATATACTAGAAGTAGATGCACTACTTTATTATTTAGGTTTAGATTAAATTCCCAGCATTTCATGAACAGATACGATATTACTGTTTACCGGGTGCAGGAAGTCCCGAGCATACAAAAGTACACCGCCGCTTTCCCTTCCGTTCCTATCTTTTTGAAAATTTTGTAACCTATCATTTCAAATTCTACAAAATCCCTTGATTCAGAATAAATCCAGGATTCCGTTATTCCTATGATATCAAATTCTCAGTTTTGACTAGCGCTATAAATTCCATGTTTGTTTATAATCGACTTAGCATTGAAGAGCACAGTTTTGAGAGACTTTAAGCTGTGATTTCTCCTAACTGGCCCAAGTCATTTTCCGAAGCAGTTGAATCAACGACTGGTGGAGGAATATCTGCTTGGGGGGCTAACCGCTGGGGAAGGAGGAGGACTAACCGCTGGGGAAGGAGGAGGACTAACCGCTGGGGAAGGAGGAGGACTAACCGCTGGGGAAGGAGGATCAATTGCTGGTTTGGGGGGGTCCTAGTTTAAAAAGATTATACAAATTTATGTTCAGTAAATCACCAAACTTCTTTTTCCCCTTCTGATTAAAGTGTATCCCGTCCGAGCCAAAGTACTCCCCATTTCCGAAGAATGTAGGCCAGAAATCAACAAACTTTAGGCCTTTTCCCTCACACATACGTTTAACTCTTATTTATGCTAATGGCTTTACTTAAAGTATAGTCACTAGCATGCATTCATAGGAGAATCCCTACAGCCATACCCATGTCTGTCTTTTCCCTAACATTTCGGTTAGGATCTTGAACTCTTTTACAATAGACTCTGTCTGCCCTCCTGTCCCTCCCTGAAAAACGTCATTGCCACCAACATGTACAATGATGGGGCAACTCTTATTCTTGATATTAATTTTGACTAATTCCCTATTTATTATGTGACTCGTGGCACCTAGAAAACATCGGAGTTTCCTTTTGGTCACGCGTCTTGTTTCGAAAAAGTCCCCTTGATATCTGACAAGAGAATCCCCAATTAAAAAGGATTCCTCCTCTTCGTCGGCAAGTAAGTGAAACTTATTTTTTACAGTAATGGGTTTTGAATCCTTATGTTTTGGTTTGGAGCGTCTTTTATTTTTTACCAATTGGAATTCTCGTTCCTCCGTCCTACTTTCCGGAATATTCACCATATTTTCCAAGCGAGTCACGCTTTGTTCTAGATATTTAACCTTACAGTTTATATCTGCTGATGTGTTTTTAGTCTGATCTTGTCCACTGGGTTGGATTTCCAGTGTTACGACCCGAGCTTCAAGCTTTTTCACTAACTCCTTTAGCTCTTTAAATTCCTTTTCGTGGTTTTCTCTAAGTTTACAAAACAAACATATACTCAGGGATGTGATGTCGCTGATATTACCTTCGAGGAAGTCGACACACCAATGATTAACTTTACATTTTAAGCATTCAGTTTAGCTGGCCCTGTCATATTTCATCTTTTTTTTTTTTTTTACAATACTTTATTTTAATTAACACGATACGTTACTTTTAAATAATATAACGGATGGCGAGGGGGAAATGTTGAATGCGGTAAGAGAGAGAGAGAGAGAGAGAGAGAGAGAGAGAGAGAGAGAGAGAGAGAGAGAGAGAGAGAGAGAGAGAGAGAGAGAATGTGCGTGCGTGCGTGTGTAAGTGTAAGGACAAGAGGAAGCCTCAAAGACTTTCCGATCCACTCAGGGGGGGGAAGGGGGGTTCTGTTATTAAATCCCAACTAGTTAAACCGATAGACCAACAAAGAAAAACCTATAACCCCTCGAACACTACACGAATGAATACCCAAATCCAACACGCTACTTGTGCAAGAGCAAACAAACTCTTCATTCAACACAATGCAGTATTCGCACTGAGGGGAAATTCTTTAAACCACTGCCGACTTTTCATAAAGTTAGCAAGTCACTAATTTCTATTTTTACCCTCTTCTGCTGCCATCTTACGCCCTCTAGAGATAAATGATACTTTTATATGCAAGACTTAATGAGGAGGACATTTTTCGGCCATTTCTTTTTGGGGAGAAAGGGTTGGGGTGTGGGGGTGAGATACGGATGGCTTAATTATAAATATTTTTTGAGCTAAACGGTGCATAGTGAATATTTATTAAATTCATTATTGGTTGCTGCACGCTTCTGGTTGGTTGATTTTTCTTTCAGTCAGTCTGTATTAATTGTTGGTAGGTTTTGAAGATGATGGTGCTTCGTTTTAAAAGGGTTGGCTTATATACAGGGTGGCGCAAAAGTCGCGCACCATAGGAATTTTAAGTGTTGACTATATTTTCTTTCTTTTAGGTTGGTGATTGCCGCGAAATTAACAATAGACGAGAGAGTGAGCTTGGTTTTAATGTATGGAATACCAGGTACTACAAATCCATCAATCGCTAGAGAATTTAAATTCTGTTGCGATTCATCCTATGGTGCGTGACTTTTGCACCACAGTGTGTGTGTGTGTAACTTAATACGAAGACTGAAGTAAAACGTACAGCGCAAAGGAGGGTTCGCTCTCGCATCGCTGGGCCACATCCCAAGCACATCTCTTATTACTGCACCATCTCGTAAACCAAAATATATCCTTAGTATAGAAGAATAATAACAGAAATAAAAGTACAAATAGAAGGAATAAAATAAAAGTAGAAGTAGGAGATGCGGAAGTAGTAGAAGAGGAGATGCGGAAGTACAAGTAGTACAAGTACTAGAAGAACTAGTGGAAGCGGAAGAAGCAAAAGTGGAAAAACAAAAAGGTTTTATTACCTCATTTTACAATTCTTGTTTGTTTAATGCAATTCTTTTATTTTTTAAATAAATACTGAATAGAAATATAAAAAGGAAGGTGGGGAGGCCGCCTTACATGGGGGCCCGAGGCTTACGCGAACAAAACTGAACAACAAATTTTTACTTTTATTCTGTCTTAGCAACAAACAAAGCTGGTCTATATTATGAAGTCGACGCTGCTGATTCCGAAAATGTTATTCATTTTAGCGTATCACGCATAGTTTCCAGGAAATCTTAAAAAATATTATACAATTATTGTATATAATATGCATAATATTCTAGTGGATATAATTAATTAATATACAAAATATTAAAAAATATCACCACACATACTACAAGAGTAGCAATACATACGACGTAATAAGAGTTCCAAAATAATAAAATAAATGAACAGCTTTTACTAGAAAAATTGAATATTTTTTCCAAAACAAAAGAATTAAAAAACTATACGTGATAGGAAAATAAGACCATTTTTGTAATCAGCGTTAAAAACTATAATAATGACATAAAACTTTCCCTGAGACAAAATCATTGTTCAACAGTGTAATTATCATATCCTGACTGTCTATTTGCGCTAAAAAAAAATATATCAATTTTGTATATTACGATGGCATTCCTTTGTTGAAAAAGTGTTCTTCATTTTAAAAATACTAAAAAATTATTTTTTATTTTAATGGATAAATTTTCCCATAATTAACCTAATTATAAAGTTTTCTTTATTATGTTTTTAAAGAGGTAAAGAGAAAATGGAGTTAGAGTGCCTTAAAGAACAATGAAGATTTTAAAACAAACTCATTTACGTTATTATTGTATTATTAATGTTACTATTATTAATACTATATATATATATATATAACTGCAATGACCACGCAGTATATTAATGTATAGAAACGACGTAAGTATAGAGGAGCGTTCTGCACACGAGGAAGAGAACGCAGAACGCTCCTCTATACTTACGTCGTTTCTATACATTAATATACTGCGTGGTCATTGCAGTTAAATGTACATATTCACGATTTGCGAGGGTGCCCTCTTAGGGCATTGGTTTCTGCCCTATGTAGGAGAATTACGACTTCTGACTGATCGAGGCCTGTGGTGTAGTGGATAGCATATCTGACCGGCAATTGGAAGATCCTGGGTTCGTTTCCCGGGCGGGTACCTCATTTTTCATTTGTTCGTTATTTCTCTTCCTCGTGTGCAGAACGCTCCTCTATACTTACGTCGTTTCTATATATATATATATGTCAAAAGTCCCCATACTTAGGTAAAATGGTCACTTTATTATGCAATTACTCGTAAGTCACAAAACATGCTCTATGTGGGCACCATTACACTGAATGCACATACGGATGCGTTCCCCCCAGTCATGGCAAACGCGCGTTAACACGTCTGGTGTTATGCGTGCACACGCATCACGAATGCGTTCCTTTAGGTGGTCCGTGTTTTGTATTTTCACCTGGTAGACCATGGCCTTCAAGTGCCCCCACAAGTAAAAATCAAGGGGGGTGAGGTCTGGGGACCTCGGAGGCCACTCCACGGGACCACGGCAGCCAATCCAGTGACCCGGAAACTGCTGATCCAGCCACTGGCGCACGCAGATAGCGTAATGGGGTGGCGCCCCGTCTTGCTGAAAGTTACGCTGGAAATCCCCTGCCCTCGTTCAGCAGGGACGGCATGACTGTGTCTTGCAGCATGTTTAGATACATTTCGGCATTCAGATTGGTGTCAATGAAAAAAGGGCCAACAATTGTGTTGCCCCATATCCCGGACCACACCATCACTTTTCCAGCGCCTTGTGTCTTTGAGGGACTCATCCAGTGCGGGTTGTCATCACTCCAACAACGTACGTTTTGACGATTAACCTCTCCATGAACATAAAAGTTGGCTTCATCTGAAAACAGGATGCCAGCCGAGAAACTCGTGTCTTCGTCCACTTTTGTTCTTGCCCATTCACAGAATTCCAGCCGCCTGTCCGGGTCGTCTTCGCTAAGATACTGCAACATTTGCATTTTTGTATGGATGCCATCTGTGCTCTTTCATAATACGGACGATACTCCTTTGGCTGACACCACATTCTGCAGACATCCGGTGAGTGCTTTTTTGGGGACTCTTTGCGAATGCTGCCAGCACCATGGTCGCTGTGCCTTCATCGGTGGCTGTTTGTGGACGGCCACTTCTCGGTTGGTCTGCAACACTTCCAGTCTTCTTGAACTTCTCAATGAGTTTGGCAACGGTGTCGTGTGTGATGTGCGTGCCGGGGGTGTGTCTCCTGTTAAAATCCTCGGCAACCTTGCGACAGCTTCCTGATCCTGCCAGAAGAATGATCTCCATACGCTCTTCTTGGGACAAAGGCATCTCAGCACATCACCTGCAAAAAAATAAAAAATAAATAATCATTTATTTATCACGACCATTTTGCCTATGTACGGAGACTTTGGCTCACCCTGTATATATAATATATATATATATATATATATATATATTATATATAATATATATATATATATATAATATATATATATATATATATATATATATATATGGGAGGAATTTCTAAATAAGTTAAATTATTATTATTATACTTGAAGACTACATTGATACCAATTGCTTTAAGTATGAACGTAGTCTAAGTATAATAATACTGTTAAATCACGCCTAATAAAGAATAGCCCGGATAATGCGGTTGATTGTGTGTATTCGATCGAATGTACATAATATAACTCAGTATATATAGGCCAAACGTGTAAAACGTTAGATAATAGGGTAAAACAGCATAAATATGCGTGTAGAACAGCAAATATTTCTAATGCATTGTTTAACCATATGTATAGATGTAATCACAGTATGAAGTGATTTAGTCCTAAAGCACTCGTTAAAAACAGATATAATTGGAAGGAATATTCTATAATGAGCAATTTATCCATTTTAAAAATAATTTCAATAACAGTGCGAGAATGTATAAAATTGACAATATCCCGTTAAAATTCCTTTTGCCTCTCATTAACCCTTGTTAATTATGTGCTAATCTTTTTGTTTTTCCGTCACGCTGTATATATTTTGGGCATCTTGCCTTCTCCCTTCATTCCCTGACTGACGAGGTGTACTTCTAAATACACGAAAGCCCTTCGAATCATTTTTCTTTTTCCTTTGTGGGTTCATCATATACAGTGTGTGTAATATATATATATATATATATATATATATATTATATATATATATAGAGAGAGAGAGAGAGAGAGAGAGAGAGAGAGAGAGAGAGAGAGAGAGAGAGAGAGAGAGAGAGAGAGAGAGAGAGAGAGAGAGAGAGAGAATATCTGAGAACGAATGTAGGAAATGAGAGAACATGATTATTTGCCAGAATGGGGGAGAGACATATGAAAGTGTGGTGGAATGGTAAATTCATTAAAGGTGAAAGGAGCCAAGAATGAAACAATTTTTTACAAATTGTAATTAATTACGTCAATTTTTATTTTTTTAACGACTTTTACCATAAAAACTTTCTTGAATTTGTTAACCTCATCAGAGAAATTCCTCATGTGCAACACTACTCTCTGGCCGGCCGCACACAGAATCGTTTTTCGACTGGAGTCGTCACGACCCAAGTCATCAGTCGAAAGACGATCCTGTGTGCGACCGGCCTAAGTGTAGCCTTCATATAGCAACTGTTCACAAACGTTGCTTTGAGCGAATTAATGGTTGATTAATGGTTTTACCAGGAAGCAATTTAGACGGATGTTAAAATCAGGTACTAATTATAATTTTTTCCTATTTAATGATCAACTGTACCTTCATTATGAAGGCTTGAGTATGGGTATGGGTTAGTTCTTTCACCAGCATTGACTAAATTGTTTCTGTGTCATTAAGACAAAATTTGGCTTTAAAAGCGTCATTGTGAATTTAAACTATTTTATTGGATAAAATATGTTTACGACACATTCTTATCATTTAGCATAGTGTCACTATATTTTCTTAACATCAACACGTTTGTTAATAAAATAGTTAAATTTACGTTCGAGGGTGAGACGAACGGTTCTTTGCCGTTTCTGGATTACTTATTACTGAGGATGTTTCGTCTTTTACGACATCCTCATATAGAAAGGTCACTTTTTTAGGGCTTAGTTACAATTTTTTTCAGCTTTGTAACAGATATAAACTTATACAATTTCCTCACCAGTGTAACTCACTTCCATATTAACCATTGTGTGTTATTCTCCCGGCAAAAAAAAAAAAAGTCCCAAAACAAGGCATCAATTTGAACATTTGTTTTAGTTCTAATCTATTACTTTTGTAAATTTTATTTTAAATCATTTTTCTATAAGACGAGACTTGTAGGACACCCTGTGTGTGTGTGTGTGTGTGTGTGTGTGTGTGTGTGTGTGTGTATTATAATATATATATATATATTATATATATATATATATATATATATATATATACAGTGTGTCCGTAAAGTCATGGTGGGATTTTAAATAGCTATATTATTGCAACGAAACATGATAATGAGATGAAAAAAAGGCAAATTGAAGAACAACTCTAAAAGAATAACTTTATTTAACGTAGTTCGATATGGGCTCCTCTGGTAGCCCTGCAGACATCTAGGCGGTGATGTGTGTCCGTAAAGTCATGGTGGGATTTTAAATAGCTATATTATTGCAACGAAACATGATAATGAGATGAAACAATGCCAAATTTAAGAACAGCTCTCAAAGTTGTATCTTGTAGTTAGTCTAGGCTAAGCTTAACCTTTATCTCGTAGTTAGTCTAGGCTGTCCACATGCCTATGTTGAACATGAGCGTAATAGCCCGAAAGTTAATGTGTGGTGTGCTCTAGCACGAGATCGAGTGATTGGCCCATTTTTCTTCGCGGAACCCACTGTGACGTCACACAACTACCTCGCTATGTTGGAACATTTTGCAGTACCCCAATTTATTGACAATAATGTCATCTTTCAGCAAGATGGTGCTCCTCCGCACTATGCCAACGTTGTTCGAGAATTCCTTAATGAAAAATTTCCACAGAGATGGATAGGAAGGGGAGGATGGAAGCCATGGCCTCCACGCTCTCCGGACCTGACACCTTTGGACTTTCATTTGTGGGGTTACGTCAAGCAAAGCGTGTACAGTGTACCCATTAGGGATATTCATCACTTGCACGAGCGAATCACGGAAGCTATCGCATCCGTCACTCCTGATGTTCTTGGGCGTGTGTGGGGAATTGAATCACCGCCTAGATGTCTGCAGGGCTACCAGAGGAGCCCATATCGAACTACGTTAAATAAAGTTATTCTTTTAGAGTTGTTCTTCAATTTGCCTTTTTTTCATCTCATCATCATGTTTCGTTGCAATAATATAGCTTTTTAAAATCCCACCATGACTTTACGGACACATGGTATATATATATATATATACAGTGTGTCCGTAAAGTCATGGTGGGATTTTAAATAGCTATATTATTGCAACGAAACATGATAATGAGATGAAAAAAAGGCAAATTGAAGAACAACTCTAAAAGAATAACTTTATTTAACGTAGTTCGATATGGGCTCCTCTGGTAGCCCTGCAGACATCTAGGCGGTGATTCAATTCCAGCCACACACGCCCAAGAACATCAGTAGTGACGGATGCGATAGCTTCCGTGATTCGCTCGTGCAAGTGATGAATATCCCTAATGGGTACACTGTACACGCTTTGCTTGACGTAACCCCACAAATAAAAGTCCAAAGGTGTCAGGTCCGGAGAGCGTGGAGGTCATGGCTTCCACCCTCCTCTTCCTATCCATCTTTGTGGAAATTTTTCATTAAGGAATTATCGAACAACGTTGGCATAGTGCGGAGGAGCACCATCTTGCTGAAAGATGACATTATTGTCAATAAATTGGGGTACTGCAAAATGTTCCAACATAGCGAGGTAGTTGTGTGACGTCACAGTGGGTTCCGCGAAGAAAAATGGGCCAATCACTCGATCTCGTGCTAGAGCACACCACACATTAACTTTCGGGCTATTACGCTCATGTTCAACATAGGCATGTGGACAGCCTAGACTAACTACGAGATAAAGGTTAAGCTTAGCCTAGACTAACTACAAGATACAACTTTGAGAGTTGTTCTTAAATTTGGCATTGTTTCATCTCATTATCATGTTTCGTTGCAATAATATAGCTATTTAAAATCCCACCATGACTTTACGGACACACTGTATATATATATATATATATATACAGGGTGGGCCGTAAGTTTCCATACATAGGAAAAATAAACATTTTGTTATGGACAACCATTTTATTTATATAATATGCTCTACATGGTTGCCATTGTTTTGAAAACAATTTCAATACGTGTTCCCCACTGTTGATGAACACGCATTAGCACAGTTGACGTTATGCTTGTAATGGCGTTGGTGATACGTTCCTTTAGATGATTTATGTCTCGTATCTTTTCCTGATACACCATGGCCTTCAAGTGCCCCCAAAGATAGAAATCAAGGGGGGTGAGATCTGGGGATCTGGGAGGCCACTCCACAGGACCACGCCGACCAATCCAAGCATCCGGAAACTGCTGATCCAAATACCGACGCACGTGAAGACCATAATGAGGTGGAGCTCCATCTTGCTAGAAGTAAACTGGGAAGTTACCTTCCTCGTTTAGCAGGGATGGGAAAATCTCTTCTTGCAACATGTTAAGATACCTTTCGGCATTAAGATTTCCACTGACAAAAATTGGTCCAATAATTCTGTCACCCCATATCCCTGCCCACCACCATCACTTTACCGGCACTTGCATCTTCGTCGGACTCAGCCAGTTAGTGTTAGCATTACTCCAATAACGTATGTTTGCCGAGTAACCTCTCCATTGACGTAAAAATTTGCTTCATCAGTAAACAAGATCTTACGTCAAACGCATATTCTTAGGGTATCTGAAACATAAAACAAACGTTTAATTTTTCCTATGTATGGAAACTTACGGCCCACCCTGTATATATATATATATATAATATATATATTATATATATATATATATATATATATATATACAGTGTGTCCGTAAAGTCATGGTGGGATTTTAAATAGCTATATTATTGCAACGAAACATGATAATGAGATGAAACAATGCCAAATTTAAGAACAGCTCACAAAGTTGTATCTTGTAGTTAGTCTAGGCTAAGCTTAACCTTTATCTCGTAGTTAGTCTAGGCTGTCCACATGCCTATGTTGAACATGAGCGTAATAGCCCGAAAGTTAATGTGTGGTGTGCTCTAGCACGAGATCGAGTGATTGGCCCATTTTTCTTCGCGGAACCCACTGTGACGTCACACAACTACCGCGCTATGTTGGAACATTTTGCAGTACCCCAATTTATTGACAATAATGTCATCTTTCAGCAAGATGGTGCTCCTCCGCACTATGCCAACGTTGTTCGAGAATTCCTTAATGAAAAATTTCCACAGAGATGGATAGGAAGAGGAGGATGGAAACCATGGCCTCCACGCTCTCCGGACCTGACACCTTTGGACTTTTATTTGTGGGGTTACGTCAAGCAAAGCGTGTACAGTGTACCCATTAGGGATATTCATCACTTGCACGAGCGAATCACGGAAGCTATCGCATCCGTCACTCCTGATGTTCTTGGGCGTGTGTGGCTGGAATTGAATCACCGCCTAGATGTCTGCAGGGCTACCAGAGGAGCCTATATCGAACTACTACGTTAAATAAAGTTATTCTTTTAGAGTTGTTCTTCAATTTGCCTTTTTTCATCTCATTATCATGTTTCGTTGCAATAATATAGCTATTTAAAATCCCACCATGACTTTACGGACACACTATATATATATATATATATATATATATATATATTATAATACAGGGTGTCCCGTAAGTCCGGCATCATAGGAAAAATAATAAAAAAAGGCAAAACAAAAGCTTTTTTTACAGAACGTGCTCAATATGTCCACCATTGTTTTCAATACATGCACAAATTCAGACGTGATACCCAGTCAGCAAGCATACGGTGAATGATGTCAGGAGTAATTGTGTTACATGCCCCAATAATGCGCTGCCGCAAATGTTCAACACTCCTAATTTTCTCTGCGTATACCAGCGCTTTCAAGTAGCCCCAGAGATAAAAATCTAGTGGCGTGAGATCCGGGCTTCTAGCTGGCCATTCCACAGGCCCTCGACGTCCTATCCAATGACCAGGGAACTGTTGGTACAGGTATTCCCTTGGGTGCTGTAATGTGCAGGAGCGCCGTCTTGCTGGAACCATGTTGGGAAATTTCCTTCTTCGTTCAAGACAAATGGAAATGCTTCTTCCTTGAGCATACGTAGGTAGGTGCTTCCAGTGACATGTTCATCGAAAAAGAGGGGGCCTATGATGCGATCCTTCCAAATGCCACACCATACCATCACCCGAGATGCACCTTGTTCCTTTGATGAGGTATACCAGTGAGAGTTGTTTTGAGACCAGTAGCCGGTGTTCTGTCGATTTACCTCACCATTTCCATAAAAAACAGCCTCGTCATTGAACAGAATGGTGGACGGGAAATTGGCATCCCGAGCATATGAATTATGGTTTGTAGAAATAGAAAAATATGAATTTCTCCTATGATGCCGGACTTATGGGACACCCTGTATATATGCGTGTGTGTTTTGATGGAGGTAAACGTGTCTGCGATTAAAAACTTTTAATCCGATACTTCTTTTAACTTTTTTATTATGATTCTAAGAATTGGAGTCCAGACACTAAACTTCTACTCCCTACTTATGGGGTAATCATTACCCCTTCTCATGCTTAGCTACCCATCTTAACCCCACCCCCAAAAAAATTTTTATGTATATTTTTATATACATACATACATACACAGTGTGTGTATATATAGGCATATATATATTTGCAGGAAGCCTAAACTCTTTAGAAGAGTAGTGGGAAATTTTTTGAGTTACAAAACTTCTAATTGCTTTTTTGCATTACCAGAAGAATACTTGAATTTTGCAGCGATAGAAGATGACCATTTGGATGGACACTCCATGTTCGGTGACACTCGTGCAACGCGAATGCCAAAGTCATTCCAGTGTTCGCCATGTTCCGAACGTCAGAATCATACGTAACAGACATGAAAATTTTCCAGAAAGTCGTTTCGTTATGGACAAACTTCGCAGTCATCTCGAACAGAAGAGAACCAACAACTGGTCTAAGAAGCGTTTTCTGGGTCAGAGAAAATGATCCATCAGACGCGTAGTTACGGAACTGGACCTAAGTTACCCTTCCAGTCAATGAAACTAAACGAAATCCAGATTGTTTATGAACTGCGTGACGTCAGCCAGTACCTCAGAGTGGAAATGTATGATACCTTGCTTTGTCATATTCTACAGATCTACAGAAGCTAAGGCTAACAAAGACCCTAAGATCCACTCTAAGGTTAACCCGAGAGAAAGGAAAGAGTAGGGGGTTAAGAGAAGAGAATAAGGGGTTAAGTAAGTAGCAACACCTGTCACTCGTGGGTTAACATTCATTCAGAAAAAGAGCAAAAAGACTCACCATCATCATCCGCCGGCCACTGCCGCCAAGTCAGAAAAATAGTCGGAGAGAAAAGGAAAGATTGCAGAACGGTCCTCTACTCCATAGGGAGGTAGAGCCCACTCTGTTGGAAAGGGGTGAAACATGAAAAAAAGTAAAATAAGAACGCTTACAAACCATGCAATACATTCTTAACTCAAAGCAGCACATTCTTCCAGCTGTTGTAGACCGATCCTCCACTCCATAGGGAGGTAGAGGATGCAGCCCACTAGGCTGGAAAGGCGTGAAAGATGAAAAGGAGCAAACTACAGACATGCAATAGAGTTACAGACATGCAAATAAGGAGAGAAGAAGAAAAAAAGTATAAAGAATAACAAAAAGTGGGTTAATTTACTCAACAAGCTACAACTAAGTTCGTGTTAGTCTAATTTTTTTTTTTTTTTTTTTTTTTTTTTTTTTGCTGGCATATCACACGCTGGCATGTCACAAGCTGGCATTAGACGTCAACAGACTCATACCCGATTACCACCCCCAGAGCTCCTGTTGCCAATTGTTATTTTAAACAACGTTAATATTTTTAAAATGCCTATCTAGACGGTTTTTAAACACATTAACGCTGGTAGAGTTCACGACGGGCGCGGGAAGATTATTCCATTTATCAATTACTTTAAACGTAAAGAAGGTTTTAGCGATATTAGTAATGAAACGTCTGCCATGCAACTTAAATCTGTTGTTACGACTATTGCTATTATCGAAAGTGAACAGTTTGTCAAAATTTACGTTATCAATGTTATTAACGATTTTGAAAACTTCAATAAGCTCCCCCCTTAATCTTCTAGTTTCAAGTGAATGCAAGTCTAACTCTTTAATCCTATCTTCATAAGGATTGTTGCGCAATGACAGAATTAGTTTCGTGGCAAGACCCTTTCTAACCTATCAATATCCTCACGCAAATACGGGCACCAAAACTGAACGGTATATTCTAAATGAGGCCTGACTAGGGACTTGTAAAGGGGCAATATAATATCCTTCGATTTAAATTCGCAATTACGCGCTATGAGGCCTAACATCCTATTAGCTTTTGCGCAAGACTCCAGGCACTGGTTCCTAACTTTTAAATCGTTAGATACGCGTACGCCTAAATCTACTTCCTCGTCAACGCTCGCTAACTCTCTATCATCCATCGTGTACGTGTAATTATTGTTACGAGAACCTATATGCAAAACTTTACATTTGTCTACGTTAAATTGCATCTGCCACTTATCCGTCCACTCCATAATCCCATTTACATCGTCTTAGAGCGTATTCCTATCGTCCTCGTTAACAACCTTACTGCCTATTTTAGTATCGTCCGCGAATTTTGACACGTTACTAGTCAATCCTACATCTATGTCGTTAGTGTAAATTACGAATAGCAATGGGCCTAACACTGAACCCTGTGAAACACCGGTACCTACATCCAACCACCCCGATTCACTACCATTAACAATGACCCTGTCTCCTAGCACGAAGCCATTCCTCTAACCAGTTAGTTACCTGACCGCGTATACCGTGCGCTTTAACCTTCGCAATTAATCTTCTATGCGGAACTGTATCGAATGCCTTTTTAAAATCTAAATAACGTCAGCGGCTCTATGCCTATCGTATTCGCGCACTATTTCGTTATAAAATTCTAACAAATTAGTTAAACAAGATCTATGGCGTCGAAACCCATGCTGACTACTATTAATCAAATCTCGACTTCCTAAGTGATCGATGATACGATCCCTAACTACAGATTCCAAAAGTTTATTGACAATTGTCGTTAAGCTAATGGGCCTATAATTACTAGCTACTGTGCCGTCGCCTTTTTTAAAAATGGGCGTGACGTTAGCTAATTTGAAGTCTTCAGGAATAATCCCCGTTTCGAGTGACTGATTAAAAATTTTCGTTAAGGGGCCTACAATCAGAATGGGCAGTAACGCGTTACATGTAACGACGTTACGTAACGAACGTTACAAAAGCAACGAGTAACGGTAACGCCTGAAAGATTTTCAAATGTATCAATGTAACGGTAACGCTTTGCAAATTTATCACTGTAACGGATTTTTTCGTTACTCGTTACTCGATACTTGAATTTGAAAACATTGCCATTCCATTCATGAGGACTTAAATGCAATTCACTATTCCGTGTTAGTGGCAACAACTAAATTTATATTTTCTGTCTCTTCATCTTTCCCAAAAATCATTGGGTGCAAATTATTGTGCAATATATCGTTCTTAAAAGAACATTTATAAAGTCAATAATAGTAGCTATTAGAATTTATGTGGTATGGCTGCCATTTGTAAGTTTATCTGTCGTTTCAAAATACGTGTGAAGGCACAAACAAATATCAAATGTAACTAGTTACTTGTAACGTCGTTACATGTATCGAGTAACGGTAACGCTTTAAGGATTTTCAAAAGTAACGATGTAACGGTAAAGCCAAGTACATTTTCGACGTGTAACGAGTAACGGTAACGCCGCCCAATTTAATGTAACGGCGCCCATCACTGCCTACAATAACGTCTTTCAAATGTCTGGGATAAAAAGCGTCAGGGCCTGGGGCCTTGCTAACTTTTAGCCTACCGATATAATGCGCAATCTCACCCTCGTACACAGTTATTTCATCCAAAATAGTCTCGCTACTAAATGGAACGACATCGTCCACGTCGGGGACATTATTTACGTCTTATACGGTAAAAACTTTTTTGGACAGAATCTGGAGCATCTTATGGCCTCAATCAAATTATCTATCAGCAAAACGAAGTTCCACCTCATTTCGCACAACTCTTAAACCCCACTTTCTTGATTGGTAGATTGGGAGGCGAAGGTCAACTTGTGCTTCAAGGTCATCTGACCTAACCCCAGTGGACTTCTTTCTGTGAGGCAAGGTGAAATTCAAAGTTTATGCAAGAAAACCCGAAATTTGGTCAACACTGAGGAAAGTACAACCGCTGTTATTTAATGAATTTCTGGAGAAACCTTGCCCAGTGTTACCAACACAACAGTTGCGCTCAGTTCATCGATGTTAATGGTGGACATTTAAAAGTATTCAAGGTCTGAAAGAGTTTTGTAAACAATTTTCTGTATTAGTTTATATAATATCTTTGCTTTCCGCAAGTTTCATTTGTTTTTCCAAATAAAAAAAAATTTAAACTCAACACAAGGTTTTGAATCGCCCTGTTCTTCATACGAAACAAGAACTGCAAGAATTGGAAAAAACAGGGTTTCACACACACACACACACACATATACATATATATATATATATATAAGGTTTCCATAAATGTTTACCCTGAAAACAGTAGGCTCTCATGTTTTAATGACGAATCTTACATCCGTTTTCTTTTCACAGGTGATCTCCTACACGCATAGAGTTTCTGTGCTGGTGTGTTTCGTCTACCGCATTCGCGGTAGGAGCGCTGTAGTAGCTGTTCAGTTAAGATGGCGTCTGTGACAGAGAAGGCACAATGTGTTGTGTGGCTTGCAGAAACAAAATCTCCTGTCAGTGTTCAGCGAAGGTTCAGAACAAAGCATGGAAAGAATCCACCTGGTGTGAAGTTAAGTCGTGGATGAAAAAATTCTTGGAAACTGGAAACGTGGAAAAGGGAAAGAGCAGTGGCAGACCATCAGTTTCCGATGGGAAGGTGGAAACACTGAGAACACTGTTTCCGCAACTGTGTACCTGGATATGCTCACCAATTACGCCATCCCCCAGCTGCAGGACAGGCAGCCAACTGTCATCTTCCAACAAGATGGGGCACCCCCTCATTGGGCGCATGTTGTTCGTGAAACTCTCGACGCAACATTTCCAAATCGATGGATTGGCAGGGACGGGCCAATCCCATGGCCCCCAAGATCACCAGATTTCTTTCTCTGGGGTCATGTTAAAGATTTGGCTTATGCAACAGTTGTTCCAGATATCAGGACATTGCGAGAACGCATTACGGATGCAATTGCAACAGTTAACCCACAAATGGAAAAAGTGTGGCGTGAGTGTGAATACCGTTTAGACATTTTACGTGCCACTAGGGGTGCACATGTGGAAGCTTATTAAGTTCATTAATTATGTATCAAAACTTTGTATGTTTATCTACTTATGATTAAAACTGTGTTTGAATACGAGTGTTTATTTAAAAGTTATAGCATGCTTTAATCAGGGTAATCATTTATGGACACCATATATATATATATATATATATATATATATATATATATATATATATATACAAATTCAGAATGGTTCCCTGAGACAATTATATGTTAAACACAGACTGTGCATGGAACAAGGAACTCTTCTGGGAAAATTAAATCCACTATAGTCGAATAGAAGAAGTAATGGTAAATGACAAATACCATAGTTTTTCTTTTTCATGATTTTAGCCCGACGTGGGCAACGGGTCTCTCGCAAAGAGATCCCATAAATATAGCTTCCCTCACCAGCTATCTGCAAAGTGGACGCTCAATGTCCCGGTTGAGGTTTAAGTTTTGGTTTTTTTTTGGCTAAAAATACAATAGTTACCCCCTTTTTCTTTGATTTATTCAACCCGACGTGAATGCAACGAGTCTTTTACTTATATAGAGGTTCTGAATGTAGGGATCTAGGCTTGCTTTAAACCCTAGATCCATGTCCCAAAGCTGGATCCGGTCTGCTTTGCAGATAGCTGGTGAGGGAAGCTATATTTATGGGATCTCTTTGCGAGAGACCCGTTGCCCACGTCGGGCTAAAATCATGAAAAAGAAAAACTATGGTATTTGTCATTTACCATTACTTATTCGGACTATAGTGGATTTAATTTCCCAGAAGAGTTCCTTGTTCCATGCACAGTCTGTGTTTAACATATATATATATATATATATATATATATATATATAGGTTAATATGTTTTAAATGACATGGGCTAGACCTGTAAATCAAAAAACGGTAACTTTTTATGAGGTAGTTTTAGTAGCTTTATTCAAATTTGTCACTCAATTTTTGTGCAAATGTATATTAATGGTGAAAATTATGATACTAATAATACTGTATATATATATATATATATATATAAATACACTCATTTTTGGTCCGACAAATATAATTTTGAGCTTTTTTCGCCACTCTGCGACTTAATTAGTTTGTTGGTTTCTGTTCTGGCTATTTTTTTTTCTATTTGGATTCAGTTTGGTGGTGTTTGTGATAGAATTATGACGTGCCGTTCGTGTGGTTTCGACTTTGAGAACTTGATTCGTCATGTGCCCTAGATGAAGACAAAGCATTGGGATGTTTTCATCAATTACGGCGTTATTCTTTCATCCTTAACTTGCCCGAAATATGACAGCGAGTGCCTAATACGAAAAGATGAGAAGATATTTAGGTGAAATAACCAATATTAACCTGTTAGGTTAATTGAATGCCTGGTTAGGTCAACTGAATGCCTGGTTAGGTCAACTGAATGCCTGGTTAGGTCAACTGAATGCCTGGTTAGGTCAACTGTACGCCCTTGATGATTGGTTAAGTCGATATTTTCGTTAGTTTAAAGGAAAATGACGAGAGCAAACTTTTCTGGTTAATTTTGAGGTGTTTTACACGTTTCCTGTGGTAATGCGTCGTTTACGAGATCTCGTAACATGAACATGTTAGGTTATGCCTTATTGTATAAATGTAGTCAAAAATACATTTTTCAAGTGTATTTTGGTGTGCTTTGTTCGAATATGACCTTCATTTCTTGTGCAAATGAACAGAAATACAGTTGTCATTGCATGGCCCAAACACGTATTTCTGTTCATTTGCACAGAAATGAAGGTTATATTTGAACAGAGCACACCAAAATACACTAGAAAAATTTATTTTTTATTTCAACTTCAGGCCACGTCATTTGCGACATACAGTAATTATCTATATATATATATATATATATATATATATATATATATATATATATATATATTATATATATAATATTATATATTATATATATAATATATATATATATATATTATATATATATATATATACAGGGGTTAGACAAAATAATATGAACACCCGCCGATTTCACCGGTTATCTTTACGGACTGCTCAGACACAAAGTAAACGGTCAAATGACTGGCAAACCTATTTAAATGCGTAACAGAGAGTGTATACGTCATGGTATAACCCTCACGTTGTTTTTACAGATCTGAGTGAATTATGAATTAGCAGTTATGAAAGACCTGTCAGACTTCCAAAGAGGGCAAATTGTTGGAGCGCGGATGGCTGGTGCATCGGTGACGAAAACCGCTCAGATGGTCAATGTATCCAGAGGAACTGTCTCTATGGTCATGTCTGCATACCAAAACCATGAAAAGACAAGCACCGACAAATGCAATAGTGGACGCAAGAAGAAGCTGTGTGATCGAGACGGCCGGGTGCTAAAGCGCATTGTGACAAAGAACCATAAGACCACAGCTCCAAAAGTGACTGTAGAGCTTAACCAGCATCTTGCAAGCCCGGTATCGACCAGAACTGTACGTCGCGAGCTCCATGGAGCTGGATACCATGGGAGGGCTGCAATTGCCAAACCCTTCCTTTCGCACATCAACATTGAGCGGCGCAGAAAATGGTGTAATGACCATAAGAATTGGTCAATGGACCGGTGGAAGAATGTAGTCTACTCCGACGAATCCTCCTTTACGCTATTTCCATGTTCCGGTCGAGTTTACGTCTGGAGACAGCCTAAAGATGCTTATGATCCCGACTGCCTGAACCCAACCGTTAAGCATGGAGGCGGATCTGTGATGGTTTGGGCAGCAATATCGTGGAATACTCTTGGCCCAGCTGTAGTACTGCATGGTAGGGTTAACGCCCAGGTCTATCTGTCAATATTGGCTGACCAGGCCCATCCCATGGTCCAAACGCTGTTTCCCAATGGCGGCGCCGTCTTCCAGGATGATAATGCACGAATCCACACCGCTGGGGTCGTTAAAAACTGGTTTGAAGAGCATGTTAGTGAAGTAGAACGCTTGGATTGGCCTCCACAATCCCCGGATCTTAACATTATCGAGGATCTGTGGTGTCAGTTGGAGCAGCAGGTCAGAAGCCGATTCCCACCGCCGGCGTCTTTGGAGGAACTGGAGCAGGGTTTGCTCGAAGAATGGTTCAGGATTTCTCTAGCCACTGTCCAAAAGCTGTATGAATCAATTCCCCGACGCATTGCAGCTGTTATTGCCGCTAAAGGAGGACCAACTCCATATTAAGAATAAAAACCGCCATTTATCAAGGTGTTCATATTATTTTGTCTAACCCCTGTATATATATATATTATATATATAATATATATATATATATATTATATATATATATATATATATAATATATATATATATATATATATAATTATATATATATTGTAGACATGTGTGCGCGTGCCTGCGCGCGCGTTTCAGCCCTAGATACCACCACTAAGAATTTGCAAAATAAAACAGGGGCGGGCCATTTACCTCCATAAAAATGGTGCCGGGACTTTTAACTTTTACCGAAGAAACAAATTGAATTCATTTAAGGTGTTAACTACCCCCACTAAATTTGGGGGTGGAAGGGGTTTGGCTCCATCCATGGAAATTTTAGAGATGGAAAGGGAGAGGCTTTGCTCCCTTCACTGGAACAGAGCGAGGGATGCCCCTCAATTTATGTTCTGGAACCATTCACACGTAAAAATCTGAAATTTATACGCACTGGAGTTTTTATACTGTATATATATATATAAGAGGACGCGAAGGTGGTACATGTTTATTAATCAGACGTTTCTGAAATTCAATTTCCATCATCAGTGCTAAGAAATAAAAGTGAACAAATATAGTTAAATACATTATATAATATATTAGTCTTATGATAATAATTCAGAATTAATAAAAAAAAAAATTACGTAAAATGTAGAGCGGTAAGATATATAAAATAAATGTTAACGGGTGAAACGAATATTGAAAATAAAAACTTACCGGGTTATTGTACGAAGCAGGGGAGTTAATCTAATTGTATGAAGGTTGGGAATGGTTGATTGTTGAAGTGGCCATGTTAGAAGTCGAAGAGTGGTGGCGCAATAATGGTTCAGAAGAATTACACTGCTCAACACCAATTTTGCTGATTTAATTCTAACACCTGTTTTTAGGTAACTTTGGTGTGCTGATTTAAAAAAACACCTTAGTTTTTGCCTATCACGTCAGGTTTTCGAGCAATCAAATACGGATATTTTGGAGATATCGCATTTTGGCAGGGTTATGCCCAATTTTTTTTCTTTTCAAAAAATAAGTTTTTACATACTCAGAATCAGCATGGAAAAGTAAACAATTGTGCAGGGAGTGAACTTTAATATACAATGGTAATATTGACACACAGTGATTAAAAGTGTTTAAATAAGCAAAAAATGAATCCATATTAAAGCAAGCACGGGACCAGTTTTCTTAACTGTCTTTTTCTTGTTTTCTTACTTTTCAGTGCTGATAAATTTTCTCTTATAGGACTTCCTAGAATGAGAGATGTCAAGACAATCTCTTTGCAGGCTCCAGCAGTAGTCAGCCATCATATGGGTATCCCATCTTCCTTGGTATCGTTCTTCCGTCACTTTGATATCTTGGTGGAACCTTTCACCTTGCTCTTCACTAACATCACCAAGATTTTCTGGAAATTTATCCAGATGACTGTTGAGATAGTGAACTTTAATGCTCATGTTGCAACCCAACTGCTGAAAGTTTACAAGTAAATCCTTTACAATATCTTTATAATTTTCAGACTTTTTGTTTCCTAGGAAGTTCTTAACTACTGCCACAAAAGCATTCCAAGCTCTTGCCTCCGTTTCGGTCATTGAGTTACTGAACTGCGGATCTTTCATCAGTTTTCTTATCTGGGGACCATCGAATATACCAGCTTTAAGCTTCTCATCACTAAGACCTGGAAAGGCTGCACATATGTAATTAAAGCAATCACCTTTATTCAAAGCTTTTACAAACTGCTTCATAAGCCCAAGTTTGATGTGGAGTGGTGGAAAAATGATCTTTTCTCGATCCACCAATGGGCTCGTTTACAATATTTTTATCTCCTACATTTAAATTTTGCCTTAGTGGCCACTTTTCCTTTACCTAATTAATGTTCAGCTTTGGCGCGACTATCCCATAAGCACAAGAAACATGGATACTTTGTGTAGCCACTTTGTTGGCCAAGAAGAAAGTTGACCATTTTCAGGTCAACACAAATCACCCATTTATGAACATCATATTTTAGCATCTCCAGCACTATTTTTATGTTTTCATATTCTTCTTTTAGATGCATTGAATGACCAATAGGAATAGCGCCATATTCATTCCCATTGTGAAGCAAGACACACTTTAAACTTCTTTTTGAACTGTCTATAAACAATCTCCACTCATTGGGGCTATAGTGGGTTACACCCATTGCATTCAAAAGTCCTTCTACATTATGGCAGTAAACCAAATCCTTCTCTGCACCAAAATATTGCAACAATTCTCTTTCCCTATTGCGATAAGATGTTATTTTTGTCCCAGGATGAAGTAGATTTTTCTTGTGCAATCTTGAAGCTAATAATTCTGATGACTCTTTTGAAAGGCTGAGATCATGAATTAAATCATTCAACTCAAGTTGATTAAATCGCTGAGGTGTCGTTGATGAAGAAGGCTGTTCAAAATCATCATCAGTGATATCACGTTCGATCTCATCAGGTAATTCCATATCTTCATCATCTTCTGTGAGTGTTGGAAGGTCCATGAAAATTGGAACAGGAATTTCATCTGAGTGAGAAACTGGCCTGATTGCTGAATCTAGGTTAGGATGCTTTAGATGGTGTTTATTCTTTGCGTTGAAAAGCCAGAAGTCTTCACAAGGCAAAAGTAGCAACCATCTGAATGATTTTTGGGCTCTCGCCATACCATAGGAATGCCAAACTTCAAACCTTTTCTGTTTCCATTTGTCCATTGTCGTAAATGTTCCACACAAGTTTTGCAAACAGTGTGAGGAGCCCACGACTTATCCTGATCTCCAAGTTTAACTTTAAAATAGGCCAGGTATGCCTTTTTTACGAAATCAGTAATGTTCATCCTCTGCTTTAGTAACGTAAAGCATCCACAAATGTAGTAGAAAACATCTGGGCTGTTTGAACACTTTCTTCGAACAGCAGACATGATGATGATGAGCTGCAACGCACCCTTCACTCACCACTGATCGCAAATAACTGCCGCAGTATTGGATCACTGAATGCTGCCCACATGTAACTCTGTGTCGCTCCCAATCATGTGGCGAGCAGGCGATGACGTCACACACTTTGCAGCTGTATCCAACCAGGACAGACTGACGTCACTAGCGGAACCGGCTGCTCTCACTCCGCCAATGGGAAATCTCTCTCAGATCATGACGTCACGCTCACACCTGGGGAAGTCACATATACCCAAGATTTTAAAATGTTGTACATGACCTTTAGATTTAATGCACAGATTTGCGTATTCCACAGATAAAATTTTAACAGCAAAACAGCTGTTAACAGGTCTCAAAAATCATCAATTTTGATAAGCTCCCTTCATGGATCACCCAAAATAGGCATATTGCATTGCACGAAAACCTGATGTGATGGACAAAATCTAAGGTGATTTTTGAAAGCAGCACATCAATATTATCCAGAAACAGGTCTTAGAATTAAATCAGCAGCAAATATTTTTTTTTGTTGGGCAGTGTTATTTAGCAATGTTTAATTAAGTTGAAGGCAGAACTGTAGTCGTTGAGGGTTGGTTTTGTACTAAGAATGTATAGGGATTCGAGGATGCGGAGGTCGGTATGCTGAATTGATAATTTTGAAATTGGTGGGGAGCAGTGGGTGATTCGTTAGGTTGAGGACAATCACCACAAACAAGAATTTAACAGACTGCTAACCCTTGCCGAATGAGACACCAACTTCTTTTTCAATAAACAACTTTACCAACAAACCGATTCAATAGCCATGGGATCCCCCCTAAGTGCCACACTAGCTAACATCTTTCTCTGCTATCACGAAAATAACTGGCTAGTCCATTGCCCCACTCATTACAAACCACACCTATATAAAAGATATGTCGATGACACTTTTCTCCTCTTTCACGATGCTAACCACGCCCCTCTTTTTCTTAACTACTTAACTATCTCAATTCCCAACATCAAACCATCAAGTTCACTAAAGACGACGAATCTAACACCCTACTCTTCTTAGATATAACAAAACAAAATAATAAATTCAGCACTTCCATATATCGAAAACCTACATATACAGGCCTAGCCACTAACTACTTAAGCCACATCCCCTTATTATATAAATGTAACAGCATTAAAATTTTAATCAACCGTGCTTATCAACTTTGTTCCTCCTACTTATCCTTCCACAACGAAATAGAATTCATTCACAGTTTCAGCACTAATAACTCTTTCCCAAAACATTTACTACAATCTCTAACCAGAAATTTTCTCAACAACATTTATCAATCCTCCTTAAAGTTCCCACTGTTAAAAAAGATGCACAAAACTTTTCTTTTCCCTACTACGACTACATTAGTTATAAAATACAATCAGAACTTCGCCACCTACTCACCCCTCTAATTAACCTTCAATTTGTATTCACCAATAATAATAGCATTAGTAGTATGACCGCAAAATGAGTGTGTGCAGGAATGTTGTAATGTTACAATGCAATGTTGCAAGGAGGCTATGCAACAAAGGGGGGTATGCAATGACGGGGTTATGCAACACTAATGTTGCAATAGTTATGCAACATCAATGCTGCAAAGGGGGGAAGGGTTATGCAACAAATCAATGCTACCAAGGGGGAGGGAGGGATCTTCGGGGGGGGAGAAGGGAGGATGACCTCCCCCAAAAAGGTTAACCTTAACCTAAGAGAGGAAGAGAAAGGAGGAGGAGGTCTTTGGGGAGGTGGTGGGATGTCCTCACCCCCCAAAGGGAAACCTTACCTAAGCCTTAACCTCAGAAGGAAGGTGGTGTTCGCCTGGCTGGAGCCAGACGCATTATGAGCGTCCAGCGGCCAAGCAGCTGTTATATAGAGGATCTTGAGTTGCCAGATATCACTTATTTGTATATGGAGGGGTTACCAGAGAGCATTTATTTAGCCGAGTTGCTAATAGTGTTTTTCAATTGTTCAGGTATACCTTATTAGGGTGAGTTGCTAAACACCACCATTTAATTTTATTTACATGAGTTGCCAAATAATGTTTTTATTTATGAGGAGAGTTGGCAGATACCACCATTTAATTTAATTACTTATTTATTTATTAAAGGCAAGATTGACTTTCTCCTTAATTTTGTTCAGCAAGAGAATTAATTAAACGATACCCAATATTAACAATAAAAGAAATACACTAGACAATTGGCTTAGCAAAAAGAAATCGTTCATCTTAATATTCATTATAATTAAATTTCAGAGAAATTAAATTATATAATTGATAAAAGAATTAAATGAGAAGTCTATATATACACTTTTATATTAAACAATAAATTTTAACAAACTTCCCGTTCTTTGTTCAGTTTCCCAAATTTTAGCCAATTCCCCATATAAAAAGCATGCAAGCAAGCATCCATCACCATGCATTTTTCTTACTATTTGCAACATGACTAAAATAAACTAAAAATTTAGTGATGGATTCCGTACCATGTTACGGATTTCTCGTCTAAACTGTAGGTCTAAGGTGGTTCAAAAACAATGCTACTTGACATCTTGTACTTTAGAACGGCTGCCTTTAGCGTATAAAAGCACATGTCAGTACAGTGATTTACTCTAAAGCCAAACCTAAAATATCTATTTACTTTTGTAGTTCCTCTGTGTGTGTGTGTGTATATATATATATATATATATATTATTATATATATATACAAGGTGTCTTCTCAATTTCGTACATTTTTTTGTTTATCTTAATATTAATTCATTCTTTACAGTATACTAAATTGAGAAATTTATACACACACATTTATATTAAATTTCCCATATGAAAACGGGTTTAATAATATACAATAGATATACTAAACTGTATATTAAATTTGATAAAACAATTTTAAATATTTGATAAAATAATATTCATTTTACCTATAATACGAAAGACAAGGAAGGCATACGTTAAAACAAATCATTTTATTCGAGGAAAGGAAGATAAACTTGCACCTCTTTCGCCGAGGCAAACCGCAAAGGTTTTGTCCCACTTCTCGTCTCCAAAACTGGTTTTTGTCTCACTAACATATATATGCTAAATTCGCCATTATTATTATTATAATGAAGTTAAAAACTGAACTTAAATATATACATAAGCATCACGTGATTGTTTTCCAAATTATTTATAGGCTAAATTAGCCTTTGATTAAGTAATGATTTTTCTTATCATATTTCCATATGCAACTACAATATATATATATATATATATGGGTGGTGCAAATTACAGTAGTAATAATAATAGCTAACTCGGTTTTCCTTCTCACCGAATTGTTCATTTTGACGAGGGTCAAGCTTTTCACTCCGCCTTAGACCTTCAGTTTAACGTGGAATCCAAACTAAGCTGCAGCACGGGCAGGCTGAAATCACAACGTCATTGCCAGGACTCGCTCTCTTAACCTCCGAGCAGTCAACCCAGCGTCTTAACCACTAGGATACCTAGGGCGCCCATTTATCTACCAACCCAAACAGACATTCATTTTCACGAGCTAAACACAATTTAATCACACTTCTACGCGAGAATTGGTAGGTAGAAAGTCAAGCCGAATACATTAATCAAAGTTGAGGATCGAATAGTATGACCGCAAACATATATTTGGAAAATATTTGAAACCATCGTGGTAGAAACTGCAAGTGGCAATTAACACACACACACACACACACACATATATATATATATATTATATATATATATATATAACCAAATCCACAAGTCAGGAATCTTGGGAAAGCTGAGAATAGTATGACCGCAAATAATAATAATAATAATGCACAAAAATATTCTGTTTGTAGAGATCTAGATTTCTTATTTTCTAATGAGCTTTGTGTCATCGGATGTTACTCTGCTGTCTCTGGTAATTATCTATGTCAGGATTATGAAGAGTAGCGGCGCTAATTCTGTTTCCTGTGGTACTGAGCTGAGCGGCTCTGATGAAGATATTCCTATAACGACTTGCCGCCGCTCAAGTTGTCCATCTCCCTATCCAAAATGGGAAAAATTGAGGGTCGAATAGTATGACCGCAAATAATAATGTAAAATATTGTCGTGATAGAGATGGCAAATGTTGATCAATGTTTCAAAGGGCGAGGGATATTGCATAAAGGGGTGGGCTCGAAAATGGGAAAACCGAGAAAAGTATGGGCGCAAATGCAAATATTGTCAAGGTAGAGATTGCAAGTGGCAATACACGATGTGAGCATTAAATCTACGGAGAGAAGATAGACACCATTCGTCGACCAATCAGGACGTCTAAAGCGTGGACCCGTAATATAGGTGTTACGATTGGTACACAAATTTATCATAGCTCCGCCCAGTTACATTGACAACCAATCATTAAACTTACGAACGGCCTATTAGTCTTTTGGGGTGGTGCTCGGGGATCATGCATATAAAAGGAAATATTTTCAGCTGGGAGTCACATTAGTTATTATCACCAGTGAATAAACATTCCCTCCGCCATGAATCAAGAACTTTAGTTTACTGGATTTATATCAAGACGGTGACATTTTAGCGGTCCACAATTAATCTTTTTAACGTGGCTGACCGGGATGGATTATTTCCAACGCAAACCGTTGATGATATTTGCAATGACGCTCCTTACGATCCGACGCAAGGGACTGCCGTAGAAATGTGAGTGCCTGTAATTTTATTTTTTGTAGCCAATTATTCGCAAATTTGTTATTTATTTAATGTGCCTGTCATTAGGAGAAAGAGCACTGTTCTGGATTATTTCATCATAAGCACACCGGACAAAAAATTAGTCACCCCTAATAGCACCGATAGTAGGAAGTTCAAGGTCACACAGAGGGCGCTGATGTAGCATTGGTAAGTGACAAGTAGCGGTGACGTAGCACACAGGATCAGATCTGTTTCGTGAGGTGGTGAAGAACAAAGTGTGTTGGATATAGTCTGCAAAATGGGTCGTGAGGGAGACGTTACTCAGTGGCAAAAAGGAGCCATCGTGTTTGGCAGAGCCCACGGACACAAAATGTCTGAAGTAGCCCAATTTGTTGGTGTGTCAACGCGTACTGTCCAGCGAGTTTACAAAGAGTGGTGTAGTTCGCAATCAACTGAAAATCGACGGCGTAACTGTGGCCGGAAAACAATTCTCGACAATAGGGGCCGCCGCCATGTTTCTCGTCTAGTAACTGCAAATCGTTTTCAAACCAGAGAACAATTGCTCCAAGAAACCAATGAGGTTCTCCAGCGACCAATTTCCGAACGGACATTGCGACGAGAACTGCATGCGATGGACATCTGGAGCAGGGTACCACGGAAGAGGCCGCTGTTAACAGCAAGTCACAATTGGCACGTTATAAATGGGCTCAGAGGCACAAAAACTGGACTGCGGCAGATTGGAAACGTGTAATTTGGTCCGATGAGTCCCGTTTTTGTTTGTTCTCCAATGATGGGAGGCGACGAGTACATCGCAAGTCCAATGAAGCCTTTAATCCTGAATGCGTCGAAGGTGTTGTTCAGGCTGGAAACAGAAAGTGAAGCGCAGGAATAGACACCCAAGGACTCTGGCGGAACTTCGGGACCGGCTGATGAACGAGTGGCAGCAAATCGATGTTCAGTACATGCACAACCTCGTAGAGTCTCTGCCTCGCCGGATTCGTGCGGTTATCAAGGCCAGAGGCGCCGTCACACGTTATTAGGTACATTCTGAGAGGGGTGACTAATTTTTTGTCCGGTGTGCTTATATATGGATGGTTGTAGTAATTCATCTCATCACATTAAAAATGCTTCAGTTAGGTATCCACAATTATAGATTAGATTGCAATTAATATTATGCTAGAGTCCTGTTTTTGATTCATTGAATTTTTTTATACCAATCTTTTGCATGTTTTAAATAAGTTTAGAAATTTTGTAATAAATGTTATTCGGAATTATCTCTTAAAAGAACTTCTCTGAGCGGTTCAAAGATATCTTCACAGTGTAATACTCTTACTATATGTATACTCTGCATATGTTTTGAGGTTTTATTAAAAAAGATTCAGTATGAACTAATGAATTAGTCTTTCTCCTTTAAGGTCCGATGAGAATTTGACACGTGTTATACAATATTTTCGTTTTGATGAAACCCATGTCATGGAACTGAATACAGAGGTAGAAGATTTACCGAGCAGTCAGTCCAACGATCGTCACATCATTAACGAAATAATGTATTTTTTTTCTTTCGATCTTTTTTTTCAGGGAAGAGAACGTATTTTCATCAATTTATTAAATGAAAGAAATCATGTTTTTAGTACAATAACCATCTTAAACTACACAATATACAAACTAACATTATTGGTTATATATATATATATATATATATATATATATATATATATATATATATATATACAGTACTGTACAAAAGTCAGAGACCACTGTCGATCTGATAACTATTAGATAATCTGTTGTATGAAAATTGGTTTTGATACTAAAATACATATTAACTAGAACCTCTGGTTCATATTGACGTATAACTAAGTTGTTACTTAAGTGTATAAAGTTGTATAAGCTGGATGACCCTCTAGTCTGCATAAATTGGCTTGAGGGTTGATTCATTATATTACTTATAACGCATGTGTTTAAAGATCTAGCGAACTATTACTGATGGATCTGCAGTAAATGCTCCTAAGCTATTATTATACCAATATTTACAATTAAAAGTATTGACATATTCACTTAAATTCTGCAAAACAAATTTATCCAAAACGTTTCTCATTATAATCCTAATTCATGCTGTTTTTTTTCTTTCACAGGCTTAAGAAATGACAAAGTACAGTTTCTGATGAGATTAGATATACATGTAAAATAATACATTTGCATGGTGAGGGACTGAGTCAAAGAAAAATAAGTGAATCTACAGGCGTTTCCAAAACTGGTGTACAAAAAATCTTGGCTCGTCACAGATGAAATGGGACCCCAGCTGATCGTCCTAGATCAGGGAGGCCCTCTAAGTTTTCTCCATCTGATCTACAATATCCAAATATTACTTCCCTTCGAGACACACAAATCCAGCACTTCACTTGCAGCGGATCTCGAAAAAACAACAGGTGTCTCAGTTGATCCTTCTACTGTACGAAGGAAGCTTAATTCAGTAGGTCTCAGATGTCCAATACTTGTGTTCCAAAGCACATTTACTTCTCTATTTCCATTCCTTAAAAGTGGCTTTTTTGCTGCAACACGTCTTTTAAGACCTACTGAGTTAAGTTTCCTTCATACAGTAAAGGGATCAACTGAGATACCTATTGTTTTTTCGAGATCCGCTGCAAGTGAAGTGCTGGATTTGTGTCTGTCTCGAAGGGAAGTAATCTTTGGATGTTGTAGATCAGATGGAGAAAACTTAGAGGGCCTCCCTGATCTAGGACGATCAGCTGGGGTCCCATTTCACCTGTGACGAGCCAAGATTTTTTGTACACCAGTTTTCGAAACGCCTGTAGATTCACTTATTTTTCTTTGACTCAGTCCCTCACCATGCAAATGTATTATTTTACATGTATATCTAATCTCATCAGAAACTGTACTTTGTCATTTCTTAAGCCTGTGAAAGAAAAAAAACAGCATGAATTAGGATTATAATGAGAAACGTTTTGGATAAATTTGTTTTGCAGAATTTAAGTGAATATGTCAATACTTTTAATTGTAAATATTGATATAATAATAGCTTAGGAGCATTTACTGCAGATCCATCAGTAATAGTTCGCTAGATCTTTAAACACATACGTTATAAGTAATATAATGAATCAACCCTCAAGTCCAATTTATGCAGACTAGAGGGTCATCCAGCTTATACAACTTTATACACTTAAGTAATAACTTAGTTATACGTTAATATGAACCAGAGGTTCTAGTTAATATGTATTTTAGTATCAAAACCAATTTTCATACAACAGATTATCTAATAGTTATCAGATCGACAATGGTCTCTGACTTTTGCACAGTACTGTATATATATATATATATATATAATATATATATATATATATACACACGAACAAATCATCATACTATACAACGAGTACGCACAATCGGAAAACGGCTTTTTATCTGTCTGCATATGTCACAACCATGCGATCTACCATTTCTATGGTTGAGCAGTATCCATGTTTGTGCCATTAGAAGCTCGCTGTAAGAAGCGAATGTTCCTTAACTGTGCCTCTCTAATTCGTCTCCTGTGATTTCTCCCAAATAATGACTCCTGTACGTATAGAGTAAATCACTCTGACGTCATAAAGCAACTTAATTTCCTTCCATACCTTGAATACTGATCACGTGTTTAGTATGTGGATATCTTTCGTATTTAATGTATGGTAAATTCTTTAATAATAAAAACCTCTCTCTATAAGTCATTATTTATATGTTGTATCCTGTCTGGTGTTATGCAATATAAATATTATTCAACCATACTCATTCATACATCCACGTTCTTTCTTGACCGCTATCCTTTATTAATTTTATTACTTATTCATTCATCTACCTATTGTCTACTTATGCCCTATCAACCTATCAGTGTTTACTCGTGTCTATATTACGCACACAACCTACTGTGTGACACCCGATATGTGTACACTACTTTGTGCAGTCGTACATGTCCCTTGACGATCATGATTAGTACATGTAAATACGTCCACATGTATTCTTTTCACTTTTTCTTTTAAGTGCGTTCACCTCTCGCAAGTTATTCATTATTGCTGATACGAATGTTCGAATTCCGATGACGTCGCCAAAATCAAGCATCTGAATTCGAAATCATCTCTCTTGCTTCTACTACCAATTTATAACGTTAAGATGTTATATTGTTTTGGTATTATAATATACTGTATTGGTTCCGTGCCAGGCCACTGGTTCGTTATCTGCTTACGTCACATAGTTATCCACGTTCTCACTACTTTTACTTACTATTTCTACCTAATTGTTATTCAAATTCTACGTCACTTATATGTTACGTTATCATAAATGTCCGTGTATTTCCAATGGAGAGTACACTATATTTTTTCTCCGTTTTCATCATCGCTAGCGTTTAGGCTTTCAAACTATGATAACCAACCATTCTTCTAATAAAATTTGACAATTTTGTGTAATTATTGTTAACTATAAATATATAACATCATTGTTAATCCCCTTTAAATTATAGAACAATGGAGAACTCTCCTTCATTATATAAATTGTATCACCTATTTGAATTACTTCAGTATCAGATATGTAAATTAACAATCTGCTAAAATTTTAATTAATGGTAATAATTTATTGTTATAAATGTACTCAATGTACTCGGTACATGTTGGCACCCCGACATTATGTCGCCATCCAAAAGTGTATACCTTACAAAACTTAGTATTTTTTTTGTTAATCTTTTTATCTTTCTAAATTTCGTTGTACGCTTAAATTATGCTTGACGTCAGAATTCTTGAGCTCTCCAGTTAAAGTGGGAGCTTAACCTTCAACTACCCTCCCCCAAAATTGAGGCTTATTTATTTCTTGTATTGTAAATTAAATAATTCCTGCCGTAGCCTTTACCCGAGGAGGCCGAGCCCCGCCTCGCCTTAAATTCCTGCCGGGGCCATTGTTACCAGAGGTTGCACCTCGAACCCTTAAATTCCTGCCGGGCCATTGTTACCAGAGGTTGCACCTCTTCCCCTTTAAATTCCTGCCTTAACCCTTACTCGAGGAGGACAAGCCTCCTCGCTTTAAATTCCTGCCTGAGCTATTGTGAAAAGAGGTCGAACCTCTCCCCCTGTAAACGTCTGACTTTTAGTGGTTATTGTAAGAGGCTGTAAATTTATCTTCCTCCTTCAGTGCCTCGTTCTGTATATACTTTATGTAATAAAAATGAGTGAACGAAAACTCCAATTTAGAAGTGGTTTCCATTCACCCTTTCGGGAAAAAAACTTGGTAGAAACTGTTTTATTGTTACTCGGATGCTCTCGGCTAAGGCCGTTTAACTAACAAGGACCACCTTCGTTGGATTGTCCAAAGTAAGTTCATCATAAAGTCGCAAGCGGGCAGTGGCTCGCACATACGCGCGACACGTACCATTTCGTCGTTTCGTTGAGTGTGACACGGGGCGAATAATTTTAAAAAATTTATATTCTTTACCACGTGATATACGCATGAGAAATGAAAGGCAGTACATCCCACACGTTACTAAAATATCCTTGTAGCCGGAAGGGATTCCATACAACTTCGGGGATATGCAACTGATCGAGAAATTTTACAACAGGGGGTCACCCCAGGGTTGAGTCCCGAGTGAATCAAAATAGTACATGCGGTCCCTATTTTTAAAATAGATTGCAAATCAATGAACCCTTCACTACCAATAACATCTCTGCTCACAATAAGGCTACCGCAATTTCTTGTAGATGGCAATTTCAATGTTTCATTCTTCGCAAACACCGATAAATTTGGAACGTGTGATTCGTTCACTATTCATTACTATCTGAAGTGCATTCGCATCCATTTTAAAAGTCAGTGATAACGCCCCAAAATCCGTCTACTTCTATTAGGGCTTGTGACTCGAGGAAAACTAGTACACTTATAAGTGCGTCTATAGGCTTAGCGAATTCCAATCTGACTGAGATGTTTCCACGCTGTTGTGGACTTAAGTGTGTATTTACGCTAGCAAATAAGTCAGGTGTGATGTCAAACGGATAAAGATTAAATTGATCAATGAATTCTTTCTGCGTTACCCCATTCCCAAGCTCATCACAATCACCTGCAATATGGGCCAGATTACTATATGCTCTCGCGCAAAGCGGGAACACAGCGTCTGATGAATAATCCATATCCATACCCCCGCCCAACGCAATGCCATTAACGTATAGTTATATATTTAAGGCCAAAATTCTCGAATTTAAAGGCACTCTTTTTATATTTTCCATTCACCGAAGCATGTTCCTGCATCCCGATTAATATCCTTTTAGGTAGATTTCCCAGGGCGATGTTTTCTATCTGCTTCGATGCCAACCCTGCTGACACCGTGTATAGTTTGATCTGTGCTCTGTTAATTGGGTATTTTACTGTGGCGTTTAGTAAATTTTTCTCAATCTCTGTTTTGGTGAACTTAATTTCACTCGCCGTACGCGGAGGTATGTCTCCATAATGTGAACCACAACGGGTTTTGCTCCCTCTTCTTGATCAGCATCCGGATTTAAACAGATCTCAGGATTCGTGCGGGTGAGCTTTATTTTCATATCCACCCGTTCACAAGCAACTTCTCCTGGAATGAGAAGTCTGTATGCAGGCGTCCAAAACACTTATATATCTTCTTTTTAGAATTTATAAAATTTGTCCTTTATACTACTTTCGTCTTTAGCTTGATAATAGCCCTCGCCACTTAAAAAGGTATCCTTCGCTTCTTTGGAAAAGTTCAGCACATTTTCCAGATAGGATCGTAGGTAGTAGTACCCCGTTCCTGCCGATATGTTGACCTGATTTAAATATACGTCACACTGGTTGAATATGGAGTGCAGAAAGGCTGTTTTAGGGTATACAGCATATTTGTCATCACAGTCCGTTCCATCAGAATGGGCTATACGTAGTTTAGCGTACATGTGCACACATCTTGGATAAAAAAGTAAGGACCTGAGCTGGGTATCACGAATTCTATAGGGGCACTCGGGGGACTAATTGTGTTTAAAGGGTTAATTCTAATAAAGTCACTGTGTTCAATAGAAACTTGAGTTGGAGGCATGTCAAAGAGGGACACCTCCAATTTACAACATTGTGAACTACACGGATGGATGAAGCGTGCCATGACGAGTTAGAAATAGTGCCTCCTCTCTCGACAAGTAGTAAACAAACTATCAATGAGATCAATGTCCTTAGCTTATATCAGTCAAAAAAATGGTCAACCACAGGTTTCATTCATTTAGAACACTTCTTTTTTGATATTCTTTTACGTTTAATGCCACGTGGTGGTAATCCCTTCTTCCCGACAGCCCTCTTCTTCCCACCAACTCGCATTTTTCTCTGCATTTTTGACGATTTCGTCCCGTGTACGCTTTAACTGTCTTTTTAGAGCTTCTTTAGGTTTAGCCCCAGCCAATATGTCTTATGCTGTGTTAAGACCTGATTGTAACGCTTTCCTCCCGAGGTATCTGGCACCCCTCTTCAGCAAGGGGACAACCGTACGTAGTATGGTTGAAAAAAATGGAACCAAGTCCACTACCACGCTGGTATCTCATACCTTGATAGACTGAAAAGTTTTCTGTCCATTATAACTCAGTGCGTCGAAAGTGCAACTTCACTGTTAAGCTCCCGTTACCGAATGGGAAATTTTTTCCCTCAATCGTTCTTATATATTTTGAGATATTGGTTATTAGATTAGCTGCGACATTCACATAATGGGGCCTGTCATATGTAATACTCAAACTCCTTCCTCTATGGTTGGGAATGTGAGCAATGCGCAGCAGGCGTGCCTGGGTATCCCAACAAACTGGTGCTCCGCTATATTGCTGTAAATATAGCACATGTCTGGGGGTTTATAGCCGTCAACCATTTTCTCCAATTTCAACTGATACATTCGGCTGGACAAATCGTGTTGTGCCTCGTGAAATGTATCTTTTTGGATGAATGATCGATATCGTCCATCGGTCATAATTTTGAACACTCTTTGGTCTTTAATATTTCGGTTAGCCTGCGATTTTAGGGCCAGAGTTATGCATGGGAATCATTGTTTACGATTTCGTATACTAAATCGCCCGTAAGATTTGAGCTTTTTAAACTTTCGTTTAAGTCTCTCACAACATCCTCGGCCTCACCATAGTCACCCGGTCCTAGTGTTACTTCTGTACTGTAATACCGTGCATCCTCAGTCAGGGCGGTACACATGGTTTCATCCCGAGTTACCCCGGCTTTTTCACTCATTAGTCTCTAAGAATCGTAAAAACGGGTTCTTTATAGTTAATACTTTAAAAAAGGGGATTCAACTGAATTTCGCATATACCCACCTCATACGTATCACGACCCAATTCAATGCGTCCGTGGAGTTCTGTTACAAAGTTGGCTAGTGTGTTGTTAGGGTGTACAGACAGGGACGAGGAGGACGGAAGTGTGACGTAGAAATGGTTAGGCGCCATGTTGCATACTATTTAAGCTTCATTATTGCAGCAACTTTTATATAGGTATTGAGGCTTTCTGGGTATCCTAGCCATTTCACCAGGTACATTTTTCTCTTTCCTGAACCTTTGCTTCCTAAAATTTTCTCAATTTTAAACACATTTTTTCCTAAATTAAATGTCACTTTCTGCAACTCCTCATGGCAAAACCCTCCTGCGATTTCTTCCCCATTCAAATCTACGTAATACATTATCTCGTCTTTAGATTTTATAACCCTAACTTTAAAAATCTCGCGTGTCCATCCTTGCTCAAATCCCTTCGTGAATTTATTTCCCGAACGCGACAGCCTTGCATAATCATTGATTTTGAAATGTGTAGTGTGTGGTGGTGGTGCTCCATCTCTTCTCACCTCTTGGCGAGTACCTCTTTCTAAAACTTCGTTAGGTGTTGTCCCAATCGTGCGATGGTGTGAGCGGTTGTAGGATGAGGCCAACGATTCCAGTCTCTAGAAATCCGTATGTGTTTTTGTGTGTAAAATAGCGGTGCATGCGTTCCTTTACGGTACGTTGAACTCTTTCAGCTAAAGAGGCCGTATGTATAGAATTGGTAGTGTAGTAGCTGATATTAAACTTTGTCAACATGTTCTGAAAAGCTCGGCCTGTAAATTCTTTCCCCATATCCGTACAAAAATAGCCAGGAACGCTGTTTTCTTTCAACATTAACGTTTTGGTGGCTTCAGCAAATGTTTCAGGTGATTTATTTTCAGAGAAATTAGCCACAGATATCTAGAGAATACATCTATTATGAATCTGCTTCCCAAATAGAGTCAATCGAAGCAGCTGTTGTCTTGGCTGTTTTAAACTTTTCTCACAGGTTTATGAAGTGTATAAGCATCCTACTCCCGCAGAAAACCCTCAAATCTTTTTTCCCTACTCCGTAAACACTTCTGTACAGTCTATCGACGCCGCCGTAGGAGGCTGGGCTAGAAATATGATAACGTCTTCTTAATATGTTAGCCATTTGTGTATTTTAGATGCACGTGGGTAGGGTTGATCGTTGTTTAACCTCTTCTTTCTCCTCTTCAGGTGTTACCAGCGGGGGTGATGGCGTCTTCAATTGTGTCACGTGCGATGCATGTTCCAAGTCTTTTAACCTGTTCAGATTTCCTATCATTGTTTTGGGGACATTTGTTTGTTGTAGTCTTGCTTTAATATGCTTCCATCCTGGTGGTGAGGGCCTATCCCACTTTCTCACCAGATCATGGACGATGTCTACGATATTCGATCCCTGTACTTTTGCTCCTTCCACAATGATCTCACTCGTATCGGTCCATTGTATGGTGGGATCTTCATTCAATAGATTATAAAGACTTAAACCTTTATTCCTCAATGTATGTGGGAGGGTGCTTTTTAATATGTGCTCGATATATTGTGTGGCCGACCCATTAATCTTTGGTTCGTCAGTTCTATCGTCAGACACAGGTCCTATGTCACCATGTCCATCATTCCCCGTGCTGTGCCTAATAACCACGGGAATTTGTCGGATTCTTATAATTTTCGTACTCGTGAAGAAATTTCTAGAGAGCTTCTTTGTATAAGATTCTTTTCTCATCAGGTGTTTTTTCACTGTTTAATAGGATTAACAATTCGCTTTCCTTTCTTTTAAGCCTGCTTTTACGGGGATCTAGATCCGTGTCTGGATTCTTTGAACTTTGCAGTGAAGCATACACCTCGTGTGGAATCACTACCACTTTCTTCATTATATTAATCTAGTTAGTAAAGGACCAAAAACTGAAAATAAGATGGGGGAGGAATGACCCTCCTCTTTGGACAATAATTCGTTTTTTCTTTCCCACAATCTTTTTACAAGCGAGTGTACGTATTATGTTCTTGTAACGGCGTAGGCGAGCCTTGTGAGGTGGTTTCATTGATACATTGCAATTTATAACGTTAAGACAGATTTCACAGATGCATTTTAAAAAGTCGTGAGTCGATATTTTTAGCAAACATCTGCTGCATTGCCCGGGGTAGTCGATGATAGATTTTTATTAAGTCATGGTATTTCTTTAGCCTCTGTCATTCTGGAATATACACCGTTTCAGGCTCGTTTGGAAATACAGTGCCCGCGAAAAGTATCCGATCACCCTTGAAATTTGTATTTTTTACATAAAAAACAAAGTTTAAATGTATACTAACCTTATATTAGTATTTTGTCATCTGTCCTTTGGTTTGGATGACTTGTTCTAGACGTTTGGCATGGATTTAATCAAGTTTTGACAAACTTCCACTGATATTTCCTTGCACCATACCTTTTTGATGGCCTCTTGTAATTTTTCGACTGAGCCAGTGTCGTGGCATTCAACCTTATTTTTATTATTAGCCACAGATTTTCTATCGGATTGAGATCTGGACTATTACCAGGCCAATCCAAAATATCAAATTTATTGTCAGTAATCCATTTTGTCACTATTTTGGCCCTGTGACATGGTGCACCATCATGCATGTATGTTTTTGTCCTTTGGATTGCCATTGCCATTAGAAGTTTATCCTGTAGCATTGCTAAATACCGTGCACCATTCATAGTTGTGTTCTTCGGAAGAAAATATAAGTTTCCACGCCCATAGTAACCGAAACAACCCCAAACCATCACACTTGGAGGGTGTTTCATTGTCTTTAGGGTGTATTTAGGGTCCATCCTATTTGAGCCAATAGGCCGGCGAACCTTTTTTGGACAACTTCTGAATGTCAAAAATGTCGACTCATCGCTAAATAAAACCTTCTTCCAGTCATCAACAGTCCAATGAATGTATTTTTTTACAAAATGCGACACGTTTTTTACGCATTTTTTTCATTAATGAACGGTTTTCTTAGCAGCATGGCGAGATGGTAATCCGAGTTCTTTTTGGAGCCGCTCCTGGATAGTTCGTTCAGAAACACCAGATAACAAATTATTCATATTAAATTTTATTTCTTTCGCAGTTATTGTTGGGTTTTTCATACTAAACGTTTCATAAGTTTGTCTGTTGCGAATTTGTTTTTTCTCGGTCTGCCAGATCGTTTTTTAGGGACTGGCGTGGTTAGGCCACCATTGTTCTTAGCCCGTGAAACCCATAAATTAACGGTACTTTGGGATATGTTTAATTCCTTAGCTATCTGTATCTGTGATTTCCCACATGCATGCAAAGCAACAATAGCACCTCGACAATCACTCTTAAGTTGTTTTTTAGCACACATTATATATAAATTTTATTTACACCACTTTCTGTAAAAAAAAAAAAAAAAAAGAAATTTACACAAACAGTGAAATCTGACAAATTTGAGACACAGCCACCCGCAACGAAGGCTACCAGAACACTAATTTGAGAATGCGTTGGATAGCTCTCATATCAGCGAGCACCTCAAGTTACCAGATGTCGCTAGAACAAATAGAAAGTGAATTACGTGTCTCTGAATATTAAGGGAAAATATTGTATTTTCTTGAGTGATCGGATACTTTTCGCGGGCACTGTATATTCGTTCTTAGAAGCACCCTAAACGTGTTTCGCGGATGAAGGTCGCAAAGCAAATATCCGTAACGCGGGGTTGTAGCTTCTTTATAAACTTCCAAAAACTCCTTACGCTGATTCGGGAACATTTGATTGGCTAATACCCCAATTTGTGAGACATCTCTACGTTGCGCAAATAAGACTAGATATTGTGTATTTAACGACACCGCGCATGTATCTATTTTTGAAAAATAGATTCTGATCGACGAAGACACTTATGTTAAAACGGTGGGAGAATACTGTAAATGTCTCGGCAAACGTTTTATCCATCTCCAACATGAGATCGTCAATTACAATAACTATGTTCATTTCCCTTTAACGAATTAAGTCATATACACCTTTGTTGAACAAAATATAATCTTGGTACTCGTTGAACACTGATTGATACGTCGAATAGCACCATATAACTTTATGCACAAATTTTGAGAACCTCTCTCCCTTTTCTTTAATGATTTTAAGCATGAACATAGTTTTACCACATCCTGTCGGGCCAGATATAATACATGTGGATGGGCTCGTGAACCTGAATTTTTCTATAAAATCCATTTCTAACACGTCACACTCCTAAGTGGGTCATTTACAAAATATAATAAATATTTAAATGATGACCCTTATATTCTAGTCTTGCTCTTCTCTTCTCTTCTCCCACAGAACCGTGAATGACGATGAGGTACAGCACCCCATCATCGATATTACAGATGACCCCAACGACAGTGTAGTTGTGATCACAGAATCCTTCCCCGCCAAGGAATCCTCACCAGCGATACCTGTAGCACGCGTCAATTCAAAGCGAAGGCATGACGAAGAGCCCACGACGTCAGGTATAAAGCGCGCCAGGATTGCGCCGGTTGTTAGACCCCCAGTAATACAGCCTTAACCTTCTACATCTTACGACACAACCCCCACAATAATACCTTCCTCAAAATTGAGGGGTCGCGCGTCTTAAGGTACCTAAGCGCCACCACAGGCGAAAACTTGTTTTTGATGGATATCACTATTTTCACCCTTGCTCTATCGCGTGGTTTGGGTTATAATGACCTTACGACACGAAGTATGGTTGAAAACCTTATGAAGCGAACTACTTTTTTCACCTCTATCGCCAGCTGGGCTCTACCGCCCAGATGTGATGCGCGTCTTAAGGCCCCAATATCCCGTTCAGCTGGTGGGAGGTGATGGGGGTGGGGGTGGGATGCTCGGTCTCTGGGTGGCGGGAACAGCAGGAGCAGCGCGAGCCAATGAAAACATGGCGGCCACGCCGCTCTGCTTTCTGATTGGCCACCCGCTCCACGCGCCGACAGGGGCAGGACACAAACATCCCGCCAGTACCTTAAAACTCGCGTTGCTGTTAGCAGGCGTCCTGTGGTCGTGCTCATATTGCGTGGATTATTCTATTCACCCGGCTTCTAACTATTATCAACGTGTGCAGCAATGTCTCACCGAGCTAGTGATAGTGATGAAAAATCAATGGAATCATTCTGTACCAGAAATCGCACCCAAAGTTCGGCATAAGAAAATAAAAAAATTGAAAAAATATATATAAAATATAAAATCTTAAAATCTATTAAAAAAACTCATCAACATCTTCATTAGCATACTTAGTACTCTAATTTAGCCAAAAACGAACGTTCTAGCTCAATTAATAACATATACTATTGCGAGAATATTGCTGAACTTTGGAGGCGATTTCTGGCGAATTTATTTTTACCCCTCAAATATACCCCCTTATTCCTGTTCAATTCCAGGTACATCCTCCACAGCCACAGCAGCCTCTCATTCTGTTGAGGATGGCATAACATTCGAGTTGGTGTGCATCGCTACCCCCACCCCAGCCTTGACTAGAAATTGGTATATAGTCAGGGTTGATCCTAGATCCATGTATAGCAATGGTGTTGAACACGGACTACGGCGCATAGTTGAACGTATTGTAGAGTTTGCCCTTCAGAACCGCGACGAACGTGAAGTCAGGACGAGGCTGTCCTTCGGATTCGAGTCAAATGACGGAGATGTAGATGATTTTTGGGTAGTAATACCGTTCAGACGTTTGGCAGCTGAAGATAGCGAGTATATATTAGGCCGTATAATGCAGGCCTCTCAAATTAGCATAGCCTTCAATATGGACAACTTCACAGTAAATACTGACCGTGTATTCCGTGTTGCGGGTCATAGTGCCACACCTTATACTCTTAACTTCAATTCTCAGGCTATTTATAGACGGCATATAAACGTCGATCGTGGTTGCGGCTTTATAGCAGTAGTCTTAGCCGTATGTTTACTGTACTAAATACACGGACAAAAAATTTGGTTGCCTACGGTAGTGGAGCGTGCCCGTAAACTAGCTGTAGACTGTAAACTTGAGTTTGACTGTAATATGGGTCCTGAGAGCTGAGAAGGGTAGAACAGGAAATGACTTCGTATAGTTGTATTTGGAATGGATGATCGTCGTAGACTGTGTATGTTTTTAAAAGCAGTGTGAGAGATCGTACAAGACCCCTACTTATTTTAGGGCTGTCAGGACAACGTATCTCCCCATCCGTAATATAAGGGACCTTTACGCGAGTTATGATAAAAGTCGAAAATATGGACGACATCATGATTTGTGTAAGGGTGTATCGAGTTTGCGGATGATATAGTGAAACATTGTAAAGATTGCCACATGGTATGTGAGCAGTGTAAAAGCTCCAAATGTGAAAGCCGTGTAGTTGAAGCTGAGAAGAGGGATTGTGATGTGTGTAGACGCACATTTTTCAATAATAACTGTTTTGAGCTCCATAAATCAATTGGCACGTGCAGGAAAATGAGAATCTGTGAATGTGGTATGTTTCATATGATGGATAATTGGGGGAATTTCAAGCATAAATGTGATGAAATTCACTGTTCTACATGCCATGAGAAATATAAGGCGGTTGGAGTAAAGCATGTATGTTATATGAAAGACGCTAAGCCTAAAATAGCCCTTGTATAACTGTGTACTACGATATAGAAACATACACGAACGCTGAAACCAAAGAGGTTATTCCACATTTACTTGTAAGCCAGACTATCTGTGATGAGTGTATGGAGATCGAGTGTGATGAGTGTCACAAATGTGGTAAACGGACAAACGTTTTTAAAACGATGCCCACGATAGCCCTGTGAAACTCTTTGTGTCCTATATTGTCAAGTTAGCGGACAAGTTAAAAAAAATGACTGTATATTCTTGCCCATAACGGGGCAAAATTTGACACACAGTTCCTTTATAAGGAGTTGCTTGAGCACGAGTCATCTGAGATATTTACAGGTGATCCCTTGAAAAGAGGCAACAAACTAATACAGATGCAAATAAGAGGTAATGTACAGTTTAAAGACACTTTATTATTCACACCTTGTAAATTAGCAAAGCTACCCAAGGTGATGGGTAGCCGCTGAAGTTTCAAAAGGATATTTCCCTTACACATTCCTCACTAGCGAAACTTTAAATTACGTAGGACTACCTCCACCCAAACATTACTTTAACTATGAATGTATGAGTACAGATGAACGTGAAGATTTTGACCGATACTACAACAGTTTTAATGAATCTAATCCTTATAATATAGCTGATGAATGTGAGCGTTATTGCGTGAATGATGTGCGCGTGCTTAGAGTATGTTTCCAGGCCTTTAGAAGGATGTACATAGGCCGTTTCAAATGCGATCCGTTGCAAGTCGCAACCACCATCGCCTCATTATGTTTTACGGTGTTCAAGAATAACTTCATGCCTAAAGACACCTTAGCCGTTATTCACAGAAACAATCCCCGCAGTTATGGGCACAAGGCTATTTACTGGCTCATACACCTACAGCAGCAGACAGGTGTATACATAAAGCATGCCCGCAACACGGGGAAGTACCCATTAAGGTTAATGGTCGTGTTTTTTGGGTTGATGGTCTAAGTGAAAACCGTGCCACTGGTGAGAACACTGTTTACTCCTTTAACGGTTGCTGGTGGTACGGATGCCCCCGTCCTAAGTGTGGAATCGTAGGAGATATCCACGGTAGATCTCCTGCCAACAGTCGTGCGTGGACCCGCACCCGCGATCAACTTATAGGCTCCCAGTTCACTCACAAAGTCTTGTGGGAGCATGAGCATGATGCACGGATGGAAACAGATGGACAATACCGTGAAGAAATAAACACGATCAAACGTTCAATGGTGCTGGATCCTCTCAAATGCGGTGATAGCTTGTTCAGAGGGCATACAAATCCCTTCAAGCTACACTTTCCGACTCCGGAGGGCGTGAAACTCCATTACTACGACTTCTGTTCTTTATATCCCGTGGGTGCACCTGAGAAACTGGTGGAACCTGACCTGCCCACCATCAAGGTGTTCTCAATAAATTTGAACAGGAACTATTTCGGCCTTTCTTTCGTAGATGTGCTCCCACCACGCGATTTATGGATGCCGATCTTATTCGTCATTATCGATCACAAACTCATGTTTCCCTTGTGCGTGAAGTGCGCAAAAGAGAACAATGGGGAATGTAATCATGCAACCAACCAGCGTAAGATCAGAGGTGTGTATATACAAGTCCAGAGCTGAATCTAGCTGTTCGCCATGGCTACAGAATATTGAAGATACAAGAGGTGTGGAGGTTTCAGAAGTTACCCAACCTTTTCACGCCATATATAAACGCTTTTTTGAATAATAAGGTTGAAGCCTCAGGGTATCCGCGAGTTGATACCGAAGGTGAAAAATCGGCCTATATTCAACGTTACCGTGAAGGTATACAGCTTGACCGTTCCCAAATTGTAAAGAACCCAGGCAAGCGCTTTAGTGCAAAGTTGTGTCTAAACAGTCTTTGGGGAAAATTTGCACAGAATACTGGCAAAGGGAACGTTCATTTGGCACAAAGTTATAGTGAAGTCTGGGATTATGCCAACGCTCCCGATAAAGAGGTCATGGAGATCGTGAATGTAGGTAATACTTACATAATAAAGTACAACAATACCGAATTGGCCACAGATACCTCACGGGTTACAAACATACCTGTAGCCAGCTTCACAACGGCCTACGCACGCATCAAACTTTGGGGCCTATTGCATTCTCTTGGGCGGAGGGTTTTGTACGCCGATACAGATAGTGTGATATTCACAGAGAGGGAGGGTGAATACATGCCTCCTATTGGTGAATTCCTCGGAGAGTTGACTGATGAGATCAAGGATGAGTATGGAGACATCGCATACGCCGACTCTTTTGTCTCAACAGGCCAAAAACTTATGGGGTACGGGTGAGGGTGGGGGAGGATATGAAATATATCGTGAAGGCTAAGGGTATCACGCTCAACCAGGCGAATCGGCGGGTCGTTAACTTTGATTCGTTGAAGGATCTAGTGTGCTTGGATGATGATGAGGGCGACCGGCCGCCCCAACTAACTGTAGGTACCCACAATTTTCGGGCGCAGAAGCTGGGGGCGTGAAGGAACTTAGGGGTACAAAGGTGTGCCGTAACACCTATAGGAAACGTTACCAGGTGCCTGGTACCTATGATACCGTACCCTTTGGATACCATAATCTTTGATATGTCTATTGTTAACTTATTTATTACACGTATTTGTAAATATATATACTTGAATATTTCGTTTATTAAATAAATCGTGTTTCAATTAGCGTTTCACTTTCTCCTTTGTGTGTGTGTGTGTGTGTGTGTGTGTGTGTGTGTGTGTGTGTGTGTGTACAGGAGAAAATTCTAAGCTCCGCCCAGCGTGTGTACAGGAGAAAGTTCTAAGCTCCGCCCACCTGTATGATTGGTCACGTGACTCCTGCTACTACCTGGCCATATCTCTTCCCTGCGTGCTCAGTTGATCGCAGCAAGCCCTGGATCTCAGACGTGTATTCTCCCGCGTAGACGAAAAATAGTAATGGCTACCTTTAATATTGCGTGTTCGACGTTTATGAAGTGGTATTCGGTAAAGTGCCAAGATGTGGTGGATACTGAAAAACTCCCTATTCCACCCTCCTTTGATACTTTTAAGGCTACATTGAATCGTGCGAAGGAGCAAGAGGTACAAATACTCTACGGCTATTCTGGCGAGAGCATTGCAGGATTTCGTGGTACAAGTGATGTATTGAACTATGTTGTAGGACTAAACTTTATAAAAGCTTACATATACCGTGAAGTACAAGAAACAACACGTGCAGAAGAGAAGCAACGGATATGGTTAGTGAGTCTTGATGAGTGGTGCGACAAGCGATATTATTCATGTTGCATCATACCGAGTACTCGTACCCTGCGAATGAGAATGTAAATCTTGTCATCATGGAGAATCTTAATTATTTTTACCACTACATTAATATATATCATGACGAGGTTTGGAGTGAGGTTGTGGCTAAAGGTCTGCGTGAATATTTAACAGAATTTAGAGATGAGTATCGCATGCTAAGCAAAAAGGTAAAATATGGTCATATGTTTCTCTCAAATAGTGCGCCGGAGTGTGAATAAAATGTGTTTAGTTCGTGAAAATCCCCCTATGCAAAAATGTCTGGTGCGTATTCTGGGTAGTGGGAGTGATAAAACATTAAAACCGATATTACTTCATGTACCGGAAAATTTCTCAAAACACTACCCAATATAATGGGATACAAGTATTCATGTTGGAACAGCGCCGTACACGTTTCATTAGCTTATGGTGTGACTCACTCCTCCCGTCGAGCCGATCCGTTGCATGTGGCTCATAGTCATCTCAGAGCTTGAACCGACTGGACGTGCGCTCCTCGAATACGATGGAACTTCCTTTGAGCAGCATTCTCAACGCCGTGTACGATGTGTCCGTGACGAAGTCGTTGCGCGTGTTCAGGCGTAAAACCGGTGCCATTAACTATGTACTGGAAACGACTTGTAGACAAACAAACAAACGGAATGTTGTTTATTTAAGTGTTGAGGAGATGAATAGAATCTTCGTGGTAGTTGAGAAGTGGAGTGAGGATCGTTATAAAATTCCTGCAGGTGTAGGTACAAGAAGCAGATTAGTGACACCCCTCATATGCCGGTTTGTACGTTGTGTATAAATAACGATCGCCATGCATTGATATACGACTGATGTGGAAGAATGCTTCTGATAATAACGCTCTTGTCCCTACGCGAAACCGTTTCATCCTCGACAGAATGTTTGAAATCGTCGGATTCCGCAAGCTGAAGCCTATATTAGACGCGCGTGTTACGGATATGCTTTATTTTGATACGGTTCTTGAATACGCATACACCGCTCTGCTCGATGGGTTTACCGAGTGTAGGACTGAACAAGGCGAGAATGGTCTAGAGCTGGATGCTTATTTAAAAGGTTTAGACTCTTTGAAATATCATGAACTTTGGTACAAAGCACTTGAGCGGTACAGGGCTGAGCTCACCTACACCGTTCAACCTGAAGAATTATATCTTTATATAATAAGCAGCTGTCGTTACGACTTAGATTATTATTTCAACTGCCGCTATGCAGTGTGAAGAAGCGTTCACGATTGAAATGCCCGGGTCGGTAAAAATAAACCCTCGATTGGAAAGGAGTGTTTATAAACTTGTATTTAATAATGATGTTGTGGCTGACGATGACCTCTTTGTGCGTGCTTTTGATTGTATTCTAGTTGTATTTAAAGATAACTTGCCAACCGAATATAAAGTGGGCACAAAAATAGTATTGAACGATATGAAGGCCATTTATATAGAGTATAGGTTTCCCTATAACTTGAGCGGTGAATATTAAGCCGCGTTTACTGCGTAGTGCAAAGCAATAATGATGTGACTGTAGACTCGATTACGTGAGTTTAGTGTTTTGCGCAGTAGAACAAAGTGAATGTATTTTGATGTATATTTATTTTAATATATTTAATTATTTAACAAATTTGTGTGCGCATATATATATATATATATATATATATATATAATATATATATATATATATATATTTCTCCTGTACTGTTATGTTGATGGTTATACTATTATTTTATTTTTTTTTTATATATATATATATTCCTCGTTCATATTTCTTATACTATTATTTTTTATTGCATGTATTCCTCGTTTGATTGTATATTTATTTTCTATATATTTCTGAATCCAATAATTCGTCTAAATAAACAGAATGATGTAATGGTTTATTTAATTATTTTGGTTGTAAACGATATTATTACTTAATTATACCAAATGGCTGGTTACGCCTTCTAAACCGACTGACGGAATTCTAAGCCAACTGTCAAGAATATATGCTTTAGTTAAATAAATAGCGCTATCTGGCAACTCAACCTGAACAAGCCATTTACGCCTTCTAAGCCAACTGGCGGATTTACACCTTTTACGACAGCGGGCGAACAGATGAAGTCTTAATATGCGCTTGGCTCCTGCCAAGCAAACACCTCTCTTCCTCTCTCTCCTCCTCCTGTTTCTCTTGGGGGATAACTCCGCCTCCAAGTTGCATAACCCTTGTTGCTCTTGCAACATTCCCCCTCCGATGCATAACCCTTCCCCCTTGTTGCATACCCCCTTTGCAACATTGATCAACATTTGCAATTACATTGCAGCATTCCTGCACTCTCCCATTTTGCGGTCAAACTACTGTATTAAATCGTATCCCAACCATAAAGAAGAAAAACCCCATCCCCTTGTTTCGTCCACCGTTCCAACTGTACTCGCTGCAAAGCAAGTTATATTGGCAGCACCATTCGCCAATATCAAACAAGAGTGGACGAACATCGCGGCATTTCCACTAGAACCTCGCAACTTTCAAATAAACCATCGAAATCAGCAATGAGATCACTGCCACCTCTACGTTCACCCACTGATCCCCACCAATTTCAAAATTATCAATTCAGCATACCAACCAACGGACCTCCGCATCCTCGAATCCCTATACATCCTTAGTATAAAACCAACCCTCAACCACTACAGTTCTGCCTTCAACTTAAACATTGCTAAATAATTCTTCAGAACCATTCTCGTCCTCTTATTCCTCATTGTGTATATATATATATATGTAAAAATGAACCATAAATAATTCCCATATTCCTATATTATCTTATCCTTCATGTAATTCTTGTATTCATTTATATAGTCTCTGTATCCATTGTAAGAAAAAGTATCCATTTTAAAAATTCATGTGTTATATGGTTCATGTATTTATAATTCTGTATATTCTTATATATTTAACTTTATATAATGCCTATACTCATATGTATGTACGTGTGTGTATTCATTTTTACATAAGGACCAAAATCGCCCAACACGAGTTTGGATAAAATTTTTGATGTGCTTTCTACTTTGCTAAATAATTGGTGACCTGTTGTTTTTTAAAATCTCGTAATCATTTTTTTAGATTTCGCTTAATAAGGAATCCTGTTTAAGCTTTGCAATGTTCACATTTTGTATACATTCTCTTTCGTTATAAACAATGAGATCATGTCTTGCCTAAGCATTAAAATTGTACATTTTAAACCTTAAAATTTCACTCATATGCATATTTTAGTGTAAAGATGCATAGTCCGATTTCCACTTTTAGTTAACTTGGCAGATCATGATAACATCAGATCTGAAAAGTCGCGGTTTAAGATAAAAATATGGTTTCGTCTTCAAATATTTTGTTTACTCGTTCAAGCCTTACCACAGCTAAAAAATTTACTTATTTTTAAATATTGTGCAAAAATAATACAGCCTTCTTAGCATTTAATAATAATAATGTTAGCAGTTTTTGGGTATATAAGCCCATTAAAATTATTCCATTGGCATTCAGAAGCTAATTCAGAGGCTGAGCACTACCTGTATCTTTTAGCAGTAAAGTTACAATTGGAGAAACTTTTTATTGTCCCCTTCGAGCCTTGCTCTCTTCAGAAAAACTTAGAAAACTTTCCGGATACGCTATAAGAAGAATCCGGAACCTTCAGCATTTAAGATTGCGAATCTACCAGAGTCCTCCGAGCCACTATAGAAGAACTCGGAGAGTAAAATAGAAGAAAACCACTTCAAGTCACACATCCGTTGCTTGCCTCCTAAACCAGAACCCCCGTCGATCCGAACCACCCCAGGGCCATAGACGGAGGGGTTAACAACTGGCGACCCTTTAACCAGGATCTTCACGACTCCAGGATTCTTCCAGACTCTGGAACCAGAACCAACACCCAGTTGACCGGCGTGTCACGACTTCGAGTTCGTCACATCCACCCTTGAACCGGTGCGTTACGACTCCAAGTTCTTCACGCCTACTTTTCATCTAGGAACAAGTGGCCAGCCAGACACGTCTTCAGGACACACCTCAAAAGGATTTCGCCATAGGAATCTTGTTAAGTACAAAACTTTTTTTAAAATAATTTCTAAACATTTGAAAAGTCATTATTATTAACAATTAATATTTAGTATTGAGCCAGAATTAACAAAAAACACAGTGAACACTACAGACACCAGTGATACACTCTTTTTATTGAAAACAGTATTGTCACAGTTATTTTTACTATTCTAGTTAGTAAGTATAATTTTATTTAATGTACCAAACATAGTATTACCATACCATCACGTACATTGAGTGAAATTTTGTTTACATTTTTATTTTTGTTTGCAATCTTTTCAAATTTTCCCCGAGTTAGGCAAATTGTTGTGCATTATTTTTTTTAGATAGTGTAGTTAGGAAAACCCCTTAAGTGATCATTCCATGAATTAAGATCGGTCAAGCAGACCTAATTAGAAATTAATAAGTACCTTCACATATGAGCGATTCAGACGGTGCGCTTTCTGACATCGAAGAATTACCTACACCCATTTTTCCACCTACCCCGCGCCCTTCAAACATATTCCCAAACACACAAGTCAGTATGTCTCAGTCTCAAACCCCCGCCCCAGCATATATTAACTTAGGCAGATTAGTAAATCTTCCTCATACTGTTTTAATTTTTAAGGGGACCATAGATAATCGTTTTGTTGAACCGCGCGTAAGACCTTGGGTTGAGTCTTTAGAGCAACATTTCTTACGCGAGAATATTACCGATGATGATATAAAAATCAGAGAAGCAAAAAGATTTATTGACCCTAAAGAGGGAAATGCCCATGACACAGTCACTTACGTCCCATCAATTAGCGAAGCTATAACATGGGACGATTTTAAACAAAACCTATTAGAATTTTTTAAAGAAATAACCCTTGCACAACCCTTAGCCACATTAGAAGCAGTCTTCCAAGTAAATGGAAGAAAGAGGAACACGAGGATTTAAACAATTTTATTACACGTACACACAAACTTGTAGGAGAAGCCCTCCGGGCCGCAGAAAATGCATGTGGCATAACTTTTACTTCGAAACAAAGAAATCTAATAGTAGCCACAACCATTTACCAAAACCTACTCGGAGCGCCTAAAAAAAAGTTTCAGGAGTTTTTAAATGTTGACAAACCTGTCAGTGTAGCCATAAACAAAACACGGGAACATCACCCCGATTTAGCAAACCAAAACAACCGAAAGGGTAGAGAAACCCCTGTACAGTATATTCAGCAGCAGCCACAACACCAATACCAACAACAACAACAATATAAACCAAGGCAAATACAGGGAACACCCCAGAAACAAGCCCCCCAAACCCAGAATACACGCCCTCCTCCACAGTGTTTTAACTGTGATAGTTTCGGGCATATGATAAGTCAATGTAATTACCCCTCGTATTGCTCCCACTGTCACGAACATGGTCATCGCCGTGGCGATCGCCAAAAGTGTGCTGATAAAGCCCCTGCAGGGTATAGACCCCACTTTCAGAAACCAAACCAACCACGTCCCAAAACGTATCCCAAAAGTCAACCAATCCCCAGAAACCAGTCCATTCCCAGCCTCAGTCGAACTACCAACCCAATAAATCACGACCACAGGGTCACCCACACTCTTACCCCATGTATAAACCCCAATACAACCAGCAAGGTCAACTAGTTCGGTACGTAGAAGTACCCGGGGAGGAATCATTTTCCCCAGAGAACAGTTTTCAAGAACACCCTACGTATGATATCCCCGTAGAATATGATCCAGGTCCTCCCATAGAAGACCATGTGATCCCTTTTTTAGACCCTACATTGGAGGCAGCAGTTCAACCTCCTCCCTCCTAAATTACAGTAGTAAGCCCAGATACGCACACAAACTCCCCATCAGGATAATAGGTGCGGACCTCTTAGATTTAATAATAAATTGTAGTACGGATAACCAAGATTTAACTGCTCTCCTAGATACAGGAGCACACGCACGTTAATTAAGAAACAATGCGTAGATGAATTACTAGAGAGTACAAATTATAAATATGAACTTAAGGCACCATCCTGCCAACTTAGAGGAGTTACGGGCACACCCATACCCACATACGGAGAAATTGAGTTATATTTAGAAATTGGAAACGCGGTATACCCCGCGAAATGTTGTATAGTGGACACAGTCGCCACCTTTCAGACAGACATCCTACTAGGGATGGATTTTTTTAACCGGAATCAATGGGAGATTTACCCAGCCGGAAAGTTAGTAAAGTGTCGAAATAGGACACACCATCTCCGCGAGGATGACAGACAACTTAATGCTAATAGACTTAGCTCAGTTCAGATTTCCGAAAGAAATAGGAAACCCCCTCTACTTGATAGCAGATCAAGTCGGCCGGTTGCATCCAGAGGGACAACCGCTCCAGAAATCAGACCAGTCAGTCAGTTCTCAGTTTCCAGTCAGTCAGTGTCCAGTTTCCAGTCAGTCAGTCAGTCAGTTTCCAGTCAGTCAGTTTCCAGTCAGTCAGTCAGTCAGTTTCCAGTCAGTCAGTCATTCAGTTTCCAGTCAGTCAGTCAGTCAGTTTCCAGTCAGTCAGTCAGTCAGTTTCCAGTCAGTCAGTCAGTTTCCAGTCAGTCAGTCAGTCAGTTTCCAGTCAGTCAGTCAGTCAGTTTCCAGTCAGTCAGCAGTCAGTTTCCAGTCAGTCAGTCAGTCAGTTTCCAGTCAGTCAGTCAGTTTCCAGTCAGTCAGTGTCAGTTTCCAGTCAGTCAGTCAGTCAGTTTCCAGTCAGTCAGTTTCCAGTCAGTCAGTCAGTTTCCAGTCAGTCAGTCAGTTTCCAGTCAGTCAGTCAGTTTCCAGTCAGTCAGTCAGTTTCCAGTCAGCCAGTTTCCAGTCAGCCAGCTTCCAGTCAGCCAGCTTCCAGTCAGCCAGTTCCAGTCAGCCAGTTTCCAGTCAGCCAGTTTCCAGTCAGCCAGTTTCAGTTCAGCCAATAAGGCAAATTTTAGTCGCCGAACCAGAATCAGATTCACAATTTTTCATATGCCCTACCGAGCATATAACAGTAGCACCTTATGAGAAGATTTGTTTCCTAGCAATAGTAGTTAACAGTCAAGGAAAATTATTAGAGTCAGAGCGTACTCTGATTACAGAGAAAAGTAATTTCAAAAGAGATGTTCTTATTGCCCAAGTCCTTAGTCAGAGTCAGAATTCAGCTATCCCTGTTGTTTGTTTAAACAAAGGAGAAAGTCTATAGAATTAACTTCAAATCAGAAAATAGGAACTGTTTCCACAGTAGAAATAGATTCAGATTTCCCCATCAGTACGATAAATCGTGTTTCCAGTTCCTTAGAATTAAAGCCTTCAATATTAAAAGAAGAATATAAGAAATGTCTGAAGCACTCCCTTCAGGAGTCACCAGCTTTACAGGATCCCAAACTAATGGAATCACTTCTCGATTTCCTGATAAGAAATAAAGATGTGATTGCCCTAACCGGAGATCCTCTGGGCCGAACTAATTTGGTCCCTTTTGAAATCAAGTTGGAACCCAATTCCAAACCCATTTTCATTCCTCCCTATCGGGTTCCACATTCTCAGTTAGTCACTATTGAGGAACACATCAAGGACATGTTGGAGCAGGATGTCATTCAGCCTTCAGCTAGTCCCTGGTCCGCTCCTATGATTCTCGTCTCCAAAAAGGACGGAACATCTCGCCCTTGTATAGATTTTAGACGCCTGAATAACATTACCATCCCAGACCGTTTCCCGATTCCAAACATGCAGGAAACAATTCTGAACGTAGGGAAAGCGAATTTTTTTCATCCCTCGATTTAGCATCAGGTTATTGGCAAATGGAGGTCAGTCCCGAATCTCGGGCATTGACTGCTTTCTCCACTAACCGAGGCCATTACGAATTCCAGGTTTTACCTTTCGGAGTCCGAAATGGGCCTGCTAATTTCTCTAGGTTGATGAATATAGTCCTTTCCGACCTATTAGGTGTCGAAGCTCTCGTGTATCTTGACGATATTATCGTCTATAGTTCGGACATAAAACACACTTTCAACGCCTTCATAATGTGCTATCACACTTGAGAAAAGCACACCTTAAACTGAAGCTTGCAAAGTGCAATTTTTTACAAGAATCCCTGGTATACCTAGGATTCCTACTCTCGTCCACAGGAATTAAACCTGATCCAGCCAAACTCGAAGCCCTGGAAAGGTACCCTGTACCCAAGACCATCGACGACGCCCGTGCATTTATTGGTTTTGTCGGATTCTATCGGAACTTTATCCCCCAATTTTCGAATATTGCTAAACCCATTACTAATTTGTTCCAGAAAAATTCGAAATTTAACTGGGAATCCGATCACCAACATGCCTTTGAAACTTTAATTAATAAACTAACCTGTCATCCCATTTTACAATATCCTGATTACACAAGACCCTTCATCATAGCCACAGATGCTTCCTCCTATGGACTAGGAGCCGTCCTGTTACAGGACGTAGACGGTGTGGAATTACCCATTGCTTATGCCAGTCAACTTCTCTCTGCACCTCAACGGAATTATTCCACTACGGACCGAGAGGCCCTAGCGGTATATTGGGCTTTGAAAAAATTCCGAAATATCGTCTATGGCTACGATGTAACCATCAAGACTGATCATAAGCCACTCACGTACCTCTTCAAGGACAAGCTACTTGAAGGACGATTGAGTAGATGGGCTCTGTTGATTCAGGATTTTGCAGCGAAAATCGTATACAAACCGGGAAAACTGCAAGTTATTCCAGACGGATTGTCGAGACTCAAGCCCGACGCCCGAGTGAATAAAATAGGACTTCTTCCTGTGTTCGACTACGAGTGTCTGCAATACTCCCAACAACAGGACCAACACACCCAAACCTTCGGGCGCGCCTGGAACAAAAGGAACCATCGAAGGTAAAAGAACAGTACAACCTCAAAGATGGGCTCGTACATTTCAGGAACGAAGATGGAAACGACCTCGTGGAGATACCAAAGGATCTCGTTGATATAGCCATTGGACTTTGTCACGACTCACCTTTTTATGGACACATGGGGCCGGATCGCACCATCAAAAGTCTTTTGGAGCGATACCATTTTCCCGAGATGAACAGAACGGTACATGAATACATCGCCGAATGTCCGTCGTGTTTAAAGCATAAGGGCAACGTACCATCCACCGCTCCAATGCATAAATATCCAGTATGCCAGAGGCCCTGGCAAAGAACTGGAATGGATATACTGGGACCATTTCCCAAAACATCAAAGGGAAATCAGTACATCATTGTGTTTACGGACCACTTCTCGCGTTACAGCGAAGTAGCCGCCATTCCAGATCAGACCTCGGAAACTGTGGCAAGAGCCCTAGTGGAACGCGTCATCCAAAACCATACCACTCCTTCCATCCTAATCTCGGATAACGCCCTTAGTTTCACTTCCAAACTGTTCGAGTCACTTGTAACATGTGTAGAATTAAAAATACACACATTGTGGCATACCATCCGCAGGCAAACGGCTTAGTGGAAAGGCACAATCGAAAGATCTTGGAAGCCCTGCGCCACGTTGTCGATGCATCCTCCCGTACATGGGATGATTCCCTTCCCATGGTACAAACAGCCATCAACAATGGCTATAATGTGTCCATCGGGGACACCCCTCATTTCGTTCTATATCACTACGACAAGCGTCTACCTTTTGATTTGCCCGACCAAACCGACCCGGCAGTCCTAACATCTTCCGAAATGGCAGAAGCAAATCAGCAACTAGCTGAACGATCTTTCAAGATTTTTGACATAATCCGCTATGCCCTCGACCAACGAAACCAACAGATGGAGCAAGAACAACATAGGCGTCATCCCCGTCAACGGACTATAATCGTTGGTATGCGATGTTATCTGAAGAGCGTGAAACCGCCAGGGGCTCATCGCAAATTATACCCAAATGGGATGGCCCATATAGGATTATGAAAGACCTCGGAAAAAATCGTTATGAAATCCTCGACCTCCGGGATCATTCCAAACTAAAGATCATTCACGCTGACAATTTGAAGATAGCTTCCGAACAACACCTTCCCAAAAAACAGCTGCCAGGCGTTCGAGCCGCCTATCCTTCAAAAGGTCAAGATATTAACAAATCGGGCAGGGATCAAAAAACTGAAGTAGTCACCGCGGGAACCGCTACCCATGACGAAGATTGGTACCTCGTAATACCACCATTACTCGAGGCAATCTCTGAACAAGAGGAGGCCCCAGAGCCAAGCGTCCCATCGGACCCAGACCCTGGAGAAACCCCTTCGAGAGGATCACTCAGTGGAACTCCACCATCTCCTCTGTCACCACCCTCGCCGATTGATGATCGACGCACGGACCCTACATACCGCCCGCAAATGCATCACCCACGTGAACTAGAACCTTCACATAAGAAACGAACCCGCTCAGAATCCGAGCTCAACGGTCGACCCCCATTGCCACCAAAACGAGGCCGACCCCTTCGCCCACCAACACAAGTATCCACACAACTACCCCCAGCTCCGTATAACTTAAGGCGTAGAAATGAATAAAATTGTCCCCCTTATAATTTTCCAAATTATTTACTCTTGTAGACCTAGCATTAAAATTTCTACCGGAGTTGTTATAGAAAAACTTGCAGAAGGTAAATTTTTGAAAGGGCATGCAGACCTTTATATAAATTTGCAACCCCCTGCTAGAATTAAAATCAATCTCCTTCAGATACAAACCCAACAAACATTTGAAAGTAAAGTCCAGAATTCTTTCCAAGGGAAAGATCAGATTAGTCGTGTTCTGTTAGAAAACACCTCGAAAATATTCGAACTACAGCACGCGCCCTATCAGAAATATTAGCTTTACCATGGATACAAACTGAAACTAAAAACTCAGAAAACTTTAACCAAAGAAGTAAACGAGGACTGATAGATATAGGAGGGAAACTGTTCAAAGGTTTATTCGGATTAGCAACCGAAGATATTAAAAGAATTGAACTTAAATTGAATCTCTTCGCGCGAAATCGACAATATAATGGACACATGTTAGAACAAACTATTAGGTCATTACACGAAAACAATCGCTTCCTCCACTCCCTTTCGGACAGATTCACATACCTTGAATCCATGTTAGCTCAATACAAAGAACACAAAAGATATATAGAATTAATAGAGATAATGAACCTACAAGTAACCCTAATCGATAAATACTTACAACGAATAACTACGATTCATTCCAAGGTTTTGCGTGCAACCCAGCTAGCCCATGGAAAAATCACTCTTTCCACCCTAATACCATGGGAAATACTCCAGTCCTTGATTCACACCGCCCAGTCACAATTAAAATTATCACCCATATTCCCACTCAACCACACTAATTACCCTCAATTTCTAGAATACACCTGGACTGTACATGGACCACGCCCCTACACATACCTCATAATTATACCATTTTTCGATTTCCTCACTTATGACGTATATAGATTTCACCCTTTCCCAACACCCTACCAAAATAACTCTAATGTCTATCGATTGTATTTACCCACCGTACCACCTTACCTTTTCCTCACCAAAGATCTATCAGCTTATTCTATGATGTCAGATAGCGACGTCCGGCATTGCCGATTCCCGCAACCAAATAAACAACTCATCTGCCCTCCACTCAAACCAGTTATTCTTCCCACTACTAGGTCTTGCTTTGTCGATTTAATTCGTGACCGGCATGCCCCCGTATGTTCATTTAAAAAATTTCATTCCCCTAAAACCATCCAACTACGAATTGGACCAGACATCTGGGTTTCCTTCGCGAACAGGACTGCCGCTACCCTCGAGTGTCCATCAAATTATTCCCTCATTACAATCCCTATGATTATTCGGCTACCAATTGGTTGCTCCTTGCGTTCAAAAGCCCTCCAAATATACAACCCGTATAAGGTTACCCTTAATAACTCATACCCATTTCCGTCGCAAATTAAATTTAAACCCGTCATAGAGATCTTAAATCTCTCCATAAAACCGGTAACCATCCTACCCGAACTACATGCCCCTGAATGGAATGATCAATTGAGCCGGTTTAAAATTTCTGATGATAACCAAAATAATCTCTTACAAATACTACAGCCGGTAACCATTTTCTCAACATCTGCCGTTAGTATCATTATTGTATGTGCTATTATCCTCGGTATATTTGTGGTGAAAAGATCATTCTGGGAACAAAGAAAACCAAGTGACACGGAACATGAAACTATTTACGCACGACCAAGAGTGCGTACCCAGACCACGTGAACTAGACTTAACCACCCGACTTATGTTGTATATATAAATCTGTATTATAAAACCAATAGTTATCATCTAGTTAGCATTAGTTAGGCTGTTACGTTATTATATTAATATCATTCTAGAGGGAAGAGCCCTGTAAAAATGAACCATAAATAATTCCCATATTCCTATATTATCTTATCCTTCATGTAATTCTTGTATTCATTTATATAGTCTCTGTATCCATTGTAAGAAAAAGTATCCATTTTAAAAATTCATGTGTTATATGGTTCATGTATTTATATAATTCTGTATATTCTTATATATTTAACTTTATATAATGCCTATACTCATATGTATGTACGTGTGTGTGTTCATTTTTACAGACATAAGGACCAAAATCGCCCAACGCGAGTTTGGATAAAATTTTTGATGTGCTTTCTACTTTGCTAAATAATTGGTGACCTGTTGTTTTTTAAAATCTCGTAATCATTTTTTTAGATTTCGCTTAATAAGGAATCCTGTTTAGGCTTTGCAATGTTCACATTTTGTATACACTCTCTTTCGTTATAAACAATGAGATCATGTCTTGCCTAAGCATTAAAATTTTACATTTTAAACCTTAAAATTTCACTCATATGCATATTTTAGTGTAAAGATGCATAGTCCGATTTCCACTTTTAGTTAACTTGGCAGATCATGATAACATCAGATCTGAAAAGTCGCGGTTTAAGATAAAAATATGGTTTCGTCTTCAAATATTTTGTTTACTCGTTCAAGCCTTACCACAGCTAAAAAATTTACTTATTTTTAAATATTGTGCAAAAATAATACAGCCTTCTTAGCATTTAATAATAATAATGTTAGCAGTTTTTGGGTATATAAGCCCATTAAAATTATTCCATTGGCATTCAGAAGCTAATTCAGAGGCTGAGCACTACCTGTATCTTTTAGCAGTAAAGTTACAATTGGAGAAACTTTTTATTGTCCCCTTCGAGCCTTGCTCTCTTCAGAAAAACTTAGAAAACTTTCCGGATACGCTATAAGAAGAATCCGGAACCTTCAGCATTTAAGATTGCAAATCTACCAGAGTCCTCCGAGCCACTATAGAAGAACTCGGAGAGTAACATAGAAGAAAACCACTTCAAGTCACACATCCGTTGCTTGCCTCCTAAACCAGAACCCCCGTCGATCCGAACCACCCCAGGCCATAGACGGAGGGGTTAACATATATATATATATATATATATATATATTATATATATATGATGTGCCACAAGTTCGGTCTCAATAAAAATTTACTTTACAAAATTAATACATTAGAACTAAAACAAATATTAAAATTGGTGTCTTATTTTGGGACTTTTTTGTTACAGGTAGAATAACACGCAATGGCTAGTATGGAAGCGAGTTACACTCGTGAGGAAAAGGCCTCCGGAGGCCTTTTCCTCACGAGTGTAACTTGCTTTCACATTCCATTACCACCTTCACTGTAACTATTTTATTGAGAAGTTTTTTTTTAAGTCACATGCGTGACATTAGGACCGATGCGTGTCAACTTTACCCTACCAGAAATAAACAATTTAAAAAAAAAAAAAAAAAAAAAAAAAAAAAATTCTTTAGAAAATTATGAGCAATCCGAGTTCATATATTTTTGTCACCTCGATCAGAACCTCAGTTCGAACAATTTTCAAATATTCTCTGAATTTGGTTATTTTTTTTCTTTCTAAATGTCGTGTTCTTTTAATGGATTTTCCATACATATATCCGTTATTCAATGTTTCCGTAGTTTACCTTATCACTTTTTAATTCTGATCTTTTTGTTTAACTCTTTTCCTAATTTTTTATTTCAATTTTACACGTTCAAGTTTCTCTTAATACTCTCGCTCTCCTTCCCTCTCCAAGTAAAGCGAGAAAAGTCCCAGTGCTCACAGCTTTATGAAAGGGTGTAATAAAAACAGACCAAAAAAACAGAAGACAAAAATTTTAGGGTGCCATAAAGCATTTGATGACAGCTTGAATAATAAGAGCGATTATTTTTGTGGAAAAATATTAAAAAACGAACAAATGGTGTCCCCGCCCCTCCCCCATCGATTGATAGGGTGCACGGAGCTAAAAATATTGCAAATTTGCATACGAAAAGATCATTATCGAAATAGTTGAAGAGTGCCATCGTCGAAAATCATGTTCAATCTCACCCTCGTAATTTTTCACTAAAAGTGTCATTCATTGCTATTCAAAGTTCAGTTAGGTCAAGTTGCCACTGGTCGCGCATCGGTCCTAATGTCGCGCATTAGACTTAAAATAAAACTCCCCACAAAATACTCTTACACTGAAGGAAATAAAATGAATGCGAAACATTACTTCTAGTAACGAAGTTACGATTTCCTTCACTATTTTGTGGGGAATTTTTTTTTTTTAAGTCAAATGCGCGACATTAGGACCGATGCCCCGACCACTGGCAACTTGACCCTACCAGAAAATTAAATCTATTTCTAAAGACCTTAAAATAAAGAGGGTCCTTAAAATAGGATCTCAAAACCCGGGGACCTCTCCTGATACTGATGAAATACCAGGTGAACATTTAAAGTATGACCACGAAACAAAAAAATGTCATGCCCTAAAACTCTAACTTCCTTACCCATCGTACACATATTCTCTGCAATGATGTCCTACAATTTTATTCCCACTGAACTCACTCACTCAGTCATCTACGAAATGAAGGCTGGTTTCTCTCTCATATACAGGGTGGCGTAAAAGTCGCGCATCATAGGAAATTTCAATGTTGATTATATTTTTTTTTTTTAGGCAAGGGATGACTGCGAAATTAACAATAGACGAGAGGGTGAGCTTGGTTTAAATGTATGGAATATACTGTACCAGGGACAACAAATCGATGACTCGGTACAAAATTTTAATTCTGTACCGATTCACCGATTTGTAGTACCTGGTATTCCATGCATTAAAACCAAGCTCAACCTCTCGTCTATTGTTAATTTCGCAGTCATCCCCTACTTAAAAGAACAAAAAATAATATAATCAACACTGAAAATTCCTATGATGCGCGACTTTCGCGCCACCCTGTATATATGGAAAATACTCTAAGGGTGTCGCCCAAACTTTGGAAATGAAATACACACACACTGGAGTGAGAGGAGGGGCAGATTCCGTACTGTTCCAGCCACGGTGGAACAGGGTGGCGATGAAAACGAAGATGAAAAAATACCTTCAGAATACGAGGCCCGAAACATTTAATGTCCTACCCAAAGAATTGAGGAACCTCCACAACACCAACCTGCATAACTTAAAAACCCAACTCAACATGTACTACTACAAAATCACTGACCACTCATGCATAGATGGCTACAAGGGCAGCAAGATAGCGGAAACCAACTCTCTCCTCCACCAAACCTCGCAAATAAGGTGGAATGTTGCGGAGGGGGTCGACAGTAGGTTGACCCTAAACCATCGTTTGAAGCTATGTGTATGTGTTTAAATGTGAAATTCATCCCAGATACACACACGTACTGTACACATATATACACATATATACACACACGTACTGTACACACATATATACACACACGTACTGTACACACATATATACACACACGTACTGTACACACATATATACACACACGTACTGTACACATATATACATACACGTACTGTACACATATATACATACACGTACTGTACACATATATACATACACGTACTGTACACATATATACATACACGTACTGTACACATATATACATACACATACTGTACACATATATACATACACACTGTACACACACACACATATATATATATATATATATATATATATATATATACACTCTACATAGATATACACATATATATATGATGTACATATATACATATATTCTTTTGCAATTACAATACATATTTTTACTAATTTTTTCCCCTATAAGTTAGAATTTGGAAACACGTTTCGACATGAAACGAAAATTAAAAAAAAAAAAAAGTTCTAAACTTTGTCCATATTTCATAATGGAACCGTTTTTTTCCCTCCAAGTTTTTCATTATTAAAAAAAAAAAAAAAAAAAAAAAAAACCCCCTCAAAATTATTTTTTTTTTAAATTTTAGGGAGTCTAAATCTTTTAACACAAAAATTGATAAGAAAATATTGTATTTCGATATACTGTATAAATTTGCATTTTCTCCCATTTTTTGATGAAGCTTTCACTTTTTGAATTCACGCTGTTTTTTATAACGTTTCAACCCTTAAAATCCCACTGAAAAAATCTTCTCTCACACACACACAAAAATATTATACACATATATACACAACATATTATATATATATATATATATATATATACAGGGTGGGCCGTAAGTTTCCATACATAGGAAAATTTAAACGTGCGTCGGTATTTGGATCAGCAGTTTCCGGATGCTTGGATTGGTCGGCGTGGTCCTGTGGAGTGGCCTTCCAGATCCCCAGATCTCACCCCCCTTGATTTCTATCTTTGGGGGCACTTGAAGCCATGGTGTATCAGGAAAAGATACGAACATAAATCATCTAAAGGAACGTATCACCAACGCCATACAAGCATAACGTCAACTGTGCTAATGCGTGTTCATCAACAGTGGGGAACACGTATTGAAATGTGTTTTCAAAACAATGGCAACCATGTAGAGCATATTATATAAATAAAAATGGTTGTCCATAAAAAAATGTTTATTTTTCCTATGTATGGAAACTTACGGCCCACCCTGTATATATATATATATATACACACAACGCTGGAATGCCTGCTGCTCCTTGCGCAACAAAACCATCCGGAACGCACCTTAAGGGGAGTGGGACTAGGAGGTGCGATTGTGTAACAAACTTTCCTTGGGTTTCCCTTAATACAGGGGTGGCCAGACTTTACTGAGATGGGATCTACTTTTTCCACAGTTCTCCCTATACGATCCACCAGCCCAGTTTTATATATATACATATATATATATATACAGGGCGTCCCAAAAAAATGTATACACACTTTAAATAATTATAAAGGCAGTGTTTATTAAAATACATTTCATTTTCAAAATGTAATAGAATCTACAGACATCATTTAATTGTTTTGTCAACGCCTGTTTTCAAACTGACGTCCGTTCTGGTCCAGGCACTGCTGATAACGCGAAGCAATGGAATCGCAAACATCACGAAACATTTCGTTTGGTATTTGTGTGCATTCTCGTTCAATGGCTGCTCTCAATTCAGCGACTGTTGCAGGTTTTATAGCGTAGACTTTGTCTTTTAAGTATCCCTATAAAAAAAGTCTAGTGGTGTGAGGTCTGGTGAACGCGGAGGGTATTCTACGAAACCCCTTCGTCCAATCCACATCCACATCGTGCCAAGTACCACTCGCAATACTCCACTCTTCGGTCCGGATCATCTTCATTAATAGCATGGACTAATCTTGGAATGTAACTTTTCCATTGACAGCGCTTCAAAATGCGTTGGACAGACGATTCTGAAATTCCTACCTCACGACTCGCTTGCCGCACAGATTTTCTTGGACTTTGGTGATACGTTTCCAGTACTCTTTCTTGCTTTGTGGGGCTTGTCGATGTCCGTGGTCTTCCGGAACGCTTCTTGTGGACATTCTGAACAGTTCCATCGGCTAATTCCATCTCTAATTCGAGTGATGGTAAGTCGCGTTGGTGGATCTGTTTGAAACTCCCTCCTAAACTGTCTTTGCACTTCAACTGCGTTTTCACACTTCCAGTAGCATTTTAGAATGAATTTCCTTTGTTCAAAGCTTAGTCTGACTGCCATTATTAATTCTAATGGGTTTAACTTGGAAAGAAAGAAACATCAATTGAGCTATCAGCTGTTAAAGTGTGTATACATTTTTTTGGGACGCCCTGTATATATACAGGGTGTCCCATAAATCCGGCATCATAGGAGAAATTCATATTTTTCTATTTCTACAAACCATAATTCATATTTTTCTCTTTCTACAGGCCATAATGTCTGTGAGCAAGGAAGAACGAATCCAGATAATTCTACTCATAGATTTTTATCTCTGGGGCCACTTGAAAGCGCTGGTATACGCAGAGAAAATTAGGAATGTTGAACATTTGCGGCAGCGCATTATTGGGGCATGTAACACCATTACTCCTGACATCATTCACCGTGTGCTTGCTGACTGGGTATCACGTCTGAATTTGTGTATTGAAAACAATGGTGGACATATTGAACACGTTCTGCAAATAAAAGCTTTGTTTTGCCTTTTTTTATTATTTTTCCTATGATGCCGGACTTATGGGACACCGTGTGTGTGTGTGTGTGTGTGTGTGTGTGTGTATATATATATATATGAATAGAAACGACATAAGTATTAAGGAACGTTCCTGCACACGAGGAGGAGAGATAACGAATAAATGAAAAATGAGGCGAACCGCCCGGGAATCGAACCCAGGGCCTTCCAATTGCCGGTTGGACGCGCTACCATTATGCTACGGACCTCAATTAATCACAAATCGAAATTCTCCCACATTGAAGGCCCTGGGTTCGATTCCCGGGCGGTTCGCCTCATTTTTCATTTATTCGTTCTCTCTCCTCCTCGTGTGCAGAAACGTTCCTTAATACTTATGTCGTTTCTATTCATTTATATACTGCGTGGTTATTGCAGTTATATGCATATATATATATATATATATAGAGAGAGAGAGAGAGAGAGAGAGGAGTTACAAGGAGTTACAAGGAAAAGAAGTACCTCAAAAGGCCTTGCGGCCCATACCGAGGAGGTACCAATGGCAACGGGTGCCAGGGAAAATTTTGTGAAAGTTTATTTTTCTTTCAACTATCCTAGCAGTAGTAGAAAACTGGATAGAAAAGTAGAAGGCTCTCTCCCACCCTCCGCTCCCTCCCTGCCAGAGGCAGGTACGGAAAAAGGTTGAAGAAAATACCTTGACCCTGGAAAAGTAGCCAAGGAAATTTTACAGGAAAGTGGAGAATATATAAATAGCTCTATATTTAGCTTGCTCACAGAGGCACCGAGCAAGCGAACTCCTGCAGAGTTTTCTGAGGTTTTAATCTTAAACTATGTGTGTGTTCAGTACTTTGTCTAGCCTATTTTTAAACAGATTTACACTGACTGGAAACAACCTTTGAGGGAAGTTGGTTCCAGATATTAACTATTTTATAGGAAAAGAAATTTCCGCAGAATGAGGTCCTAAATGTCTTTACACACTCAAATAGTGTGCAAGATTTCGTCTACCCTTTTCTTGAACTGATCCACAGAGGAACTGTTCACAACTTCCGAAGGTAACCTGTTCCATGTGTCACAGATCTTATACGTAAAGTAATTCCCACACACACTAGACCTAAACCGTTTCAAATCCAACTTCCAACCATTGTTGCGAGTTGGGTTATCATTTAAACTAAACATACTTCTAAAATCGACATCGTTGAACCCGCGTAAGAGCTTGAAAACCTCGATCAGTTGACCGCGCAGCCTCCGAGTTTCAAGCGAAAACAAGTTCAGGGCGCGTAACCGTCGATTGTAGCCCATATGCCTAACGGAAGGGATTAACTTTGTGGCCCTCGCCTGCACTCGCTCCAGCCTCTCAATATCTTTCCTGAGGGTGGGCGACCAGAACTGCACAGCATACTCCAGGTGCGGCCGAACAAGGGAATTGTACAGTGAGAGCACAATCTCCTTGTTTCGAAACTGAAATTGCCTCCTGATATAACCCAATAGTTTCTGGGCTTTCTTTTCCACCTCTACACACTGTTTCGTAAACTTAAGGTCGCTGCTAATTAGCACACCCAACTCCTTTTCTAAATCAGTCACCTCGATATTACTACCCAACATCGAGTAGTCCGACTTGGGATTGGCGTAGCCAATGTGCATCACTTTGCATTTACCCAAGTTAAACGGCATTTGCCATTTTCCGGACCACTCTCTCTCTCTCTCTCTCTCTCTCTCTCTCTCGAGAGAGAGAGAGAGAGAGAGAGAGAGAGAGAATAAAATGAAGTGAATATAAAAATATATTGCCAAATGCACAGATATATATTTTTCATTAAATTTTAACCCCTAAACGTATTAGAAATCAGGTATACTGGAATAGGAAGAGCTTACTTCACTGATGTGATGATTTGCACTGCATGGCATCAGCAAGCCGTGTGTAGTCCGAATTGTAGCTGCTGATTGCTAGCCTCAAGCAAGCATCCAGGTGATCATCTGTCAGAGTGGCTCGGTATTTTGATTTGATGATATTCATGTGAGAGAACGTTGACTCACAAAGGTAGGTTGATCCAAAAAATGCTGTCAAGTACATGACACTTTTTCTGACATTCGGATACTTTTCTTCAAGAAGTACGTGCCAAAAGTTTCCTTCTGAAGACCTGGATTCAGGGTTGGCAAAAACCCAGCAAAAACCCAACTGGTTTTTTCCAACCCTGCCTGGATTTGATTTGAATGTCGTTTGGCAGTGTCAAAATTTCATTCTCGATTGCAGATGTCAATATTAAACAATAAGGCTATTTTTTATGCAATATCATCAATGTCAAAGTTTGCACCAAATGGGAAGCACATGAATGTTGCTGTAGGTTCTAGTGTTGCTCAGTCTTGGAACCGTCTGTTGAAGTCTGTAATAACATTCTGCAACTGTTCAACGTATCAAACACTGTCAAACTAGTCGCATTCTTTCCCCTGACTTTTCAGCTCTGACATCATGCTTTTGAAGTTCCGCAGTTGGGGTCGCTGCAGCTGCGAGGATACCAGTTCTAGTTTTTGTTTAAAACATTCACTGAGGTAATCATTTCAACAATAGTTTTGTTTTTATCTTGCAACTCTAAGTTTAGCTGATTTAGAAAAGCAGTGGTGTCAGTCAAAAAAGCTAAATCTAACAGCCACACTTCGTCTTCCAAGTCTTTGTAATATGTTTCTTTTAACTTCAAAAAGTCTTTAATTTCAGGTAAGAGATCCCTAAACCTCTGCAGGAATTTACCTCTACTTAGCCACCTGACACCAGTGTGCAACAAAAGGTCAGTGTGTTCTGCTTTATTTTCTTCTAGCTGAGACCGAAAGAGACGCCTTTGTCGACTTCTCGCCCGAATAGAACACAATCTTATGGGAAATATCATAATTTCTTTAATATTCAACATTTTACCACACAATGCTTGTTGGTGAATTATGCAGTGATAATTAAAGAAGTTTGGAAACCTTTTGTCACTTTTGCACAGGGCGATGAACCCATTGGAGCGGCCAGTCATAGCAGGTGATCCGTCAGTTATGCTCAAGCTTGTGAAGTGGGAATTGTGTGTCGTTAACAAACTCGCTGAATGCCTGAAAAATGTGCTCACCTCGAGTTTTCCCTCTTAAAGGTAGGATTTTAAGCAGTTCTTCTTTGGCAGTCATATCTTTAAACACGATTCTAATAAAAATGCATAACTGTGATGTGTCGATCACATGTGTCGAACCATCAAACTGAAGTGAAAGGAACACGCAGTCATGCATGTCTTTCTTCAGTTGTTCCACCAAATTCTCATCCATTACTTCACATCGCCGCATCACAGTGTTTCTGAATAGCTGAAGCTGGTTGATAGCAGACAATACAGTATTTCCGATTTATTACTGAAATTCTGAAACAACGACTCTGCTGCCTCTGTAAATGCTGCTTTGAATATTTCTCCATCCTGAAAAAGTTTCTTGTGTTTCACAAGTACACGGCTCACCCGAAATGACACAATCGTTGCTGCTTTCGATTTTGTGCTAGGCCCTGTAAAGATAGACTGCTGAGCACAAACTTAAGACTGAAGTTCATTGACTTTTCTCTTACGTACTACACTTTCAGCTGGGAAATCACTGTCATACCACTTGTGAATAGTTTTAAAATGCTTCTCTAAATTCCCCTTTTTGAAGAAAGCGACACATGCATGGCAAATTAAACACAAACACTTGGAGTTTTTCATCGTAAAAAAATATGCCGTCTCTCACTCATTGTGAAAGTTGTAAGTTGTAAGTTTTTTGTTTCTTGGCACTTGGTCCAGCACTCATTTTAACGGTGTTAATGCAATTGGACTGGAGAAACCTTCACCACCGATTATTCCAAATGACTGACCCGTCACTTAAGTGACACATGCTCATAACAGCTCAGCTTATCGCGGTATGAAATTTTGGCAGAAATTAAAGTTAGCGGTATCATTTTCTGTGACATTAATTAAATATCTCTCAGAATTATTAAAGTTAAACTTTGTTATTTTTTGTTAAATGAGTGGTAAATACAAAGATAAAACAAATAAATGTTGCTACCGATAATGGAGGTGATAACATAACGCTAATTTTTTATAGTAGCGGTCGGGTTGTGTGCTCGTTAGTAGTGTGAAATGTAAGGTCTCTCTTGCTAGGCTAAGCTACTGGTCATTCTGCGATCTACTAAAAATTGCTCTGTGATCTACTGGTAGATCGCGATCGACGTTTTGGCCACCCCTGCCTTAATACGTATACTAAATTTGGTGCAGATTATACCTAGCCGTTTAGTCGTGTATAAACGAACAAAGAAAATGATATATATATATATATATATATTATATATATATATATATATATATATACTGTGTGTGTATATATATATATATACACACACACACAGGGTGTCCCATAAGTCCGGTCTCATAGGAAAACTTATTTTAAATTAAATTTACAGAAATAATACATTAGAACTAAAACAAATGTTCAAATTAACGTCTTGTTTTGGGACCTGTTTTTTTTTGTTGCACGCAATGGCTAATATGGGAGAGAGTTGCACTTAGTGGTGGACCGGATATCCGCATCCGCATCATTTTAACATCCGCACTTCTGACTGCGGATGTTATGCAGATGTTACCTCTAATAAATTATGCAATTTACAATTAAATTAGCTTATAAGGCCCAGTCATGCACATTTCATGTAAAGTATTAATTAATTATTAATGAACAAACAAATATATAAACCTCAAAATATAAATAGCTGGTAACACAGAAAATTGAATGAAACTTGTTTCATTCATTTTTCTGTGGCTGAAACTCTTGAGAAAGTTATTATTTTTATCATAATGAAAATATTAATATTAATTTTAATTCTTATGCATTGCCTGCCATCATAGTAACATCACGAAATTTGAAAAATTATGTCATATATTCATAATTCTATATTATATTGATAGATTAACTAAATATCCGCATCCGCGGATATTGAAATTAAAAATCCGCATCCGCAGATGTTGAAAAACTGACATCCGATCCACCACTAGTTACACTGGTGAGGAAAAGGCCTCCGGAGGCCGCTTCCTCACCAGTGTAACTCGCTTCCATATTAGCCATTGCGTGTTATTCTACCTGCAACTCAAAAAAAGGTCCCAAAACAATTTGAACATTTCTTTTAGTTCTAATGTAAGAGTATTACTTTTGTAAATCTAACTTAAAATAAATTTTCGTTCAAGACCAGACTTATGGGGCACCCTATATATATATATATATGTATATTTTTTTTTTCAAAATATGACCGCTCATGGCCACCAAAAGAAAGGTGGATAGCAGAGCGAACACAGGACGAAGACTATGGAACAGCTAACGGAAATGAACAATAGACGGGGAGGAGGAGGAAGGGGGGGGGGAAGAGAGAGAGAGAGCAGAAAGATCATAGCGGAGTCACAGCCGGTAAAGAAGTCGGGAGCGAAAGAGGAAGGAGAACAACCCGGTTACCGAAAAGTAGGGACCTTCAGATAGAATAGCGCCAAGCCTATCACAAGGCCCGACGCTCTCCAAAAAGGGAAAATACTCTGCGCGCAGCGCAAAGTGGACACTCCACCAGGAGGTGGGCAACTGTAAGTGAAACGTTACAATTGGGACATCGGGGCACCCGATCCCCGGCCATCAAATAGCCATGGGTCAGGTGGGTGTGGCCAATACGGAGGCGGGCCAGAGCCACCTCCTTATGGCGCGACCGATGGAAGGAAGAGGCCCAACATCCCAATTTGGGTTTAATCTTGCAGAGTTTGTTATTTGTAGCGCCATCCCAGCGACTCTGCCACCGGGAGCGCAAAACCCTACGGAAGCCAGGGATATAATCGGAAAAGGGGAGGGACACGGGTGAAACCTGTAGTCGGCACGCGGAACGGGCAGCTCGATCGGCAGCCTCATTTCCAGCCACGTTAACATGTGCAGGGACCCAGCAAAATACCACCTCCTTGCCACCAAAAGCGACAAGGATATGGCACAGTAGCTGGATTCGTCGGACCAGTGGGTGGACGGGGTCAAAACACTTCAGACCATCCAGGGCACTGCGGGAATTCGAATAGATGACAAACGACCCATCCGGATGCTCCCGCACCACCACCAGAGCGCTCAGAATGGCATAGAGCTCCGCCGTGAAAACGGAAGCCTCATCAGGGAGACGGGTACATCGGGGAGCAAGGGCAGACGACTGGGGAACAGCCGCGGCCCCAACGCCCCCCGACGACCTCGAGCCATCTGTGAAGACCGCAACACATGCAGAGTGACACGCTGCATACTGAAGGAACAGAGACAGAAGCAAGGCAGAGTCAGAATCGGCCCTGCGAACAGGGCGCAACGCCCTACAGCACGCAACAGGGGTACTCTCCCAAGGTGCAACACCCTTGAAAGAGACCGGTATAACGGATGGAGGAGGAATGCCCATACCATCGAGGGAGGAGGTCACCGTGTCGGTGAAATACCAACCCCCATCCCGGCAGAACGCCCTCTCAACCACCTGGAACAGAGGAGAGTTGGGAAGACGGAGAATCCGGAGATAGTGCTTGGCAATGAGGAACGATCCTCCAAGGGAGGGATGTCGCACTCAACCTGCAGACTATCAACCGGAGAGGAGCGGAAGGCGCCAGATGACATGCGCAGTCCTCTAGAGAGGACCGGATCCAGTATCCGAAGGGCCGCACGGGAAGCGGAGCCATACACCACACTCCCATAATCTAATTTTGACTGTACCAGGGACACGTACAAACGGAGGAGTGTCCTCCTATCCGCGCCCCATGTAGTATGCGACAGATGCAGGGCTGTGGAGTCGGTACCCAAAACACCCGACTCCGACTCCTCAATTTCTTGTGTATCCGACTCCGACTCCGACCCTTAAATCTGCTATGATGATAATTACATAAGCTGGCATTTCATCACAACCATGTGAATCGTCAGGCTACTTTTTAAACTCATGTCCTTAAAGGTTTGAGTCCAATGGTTGTAGCTATGCCATTGTGGCTTTTTTTTATTGTTTATTTATGTAAAAAAAATCAATATATAACTAAAACAAAAAAAATTACATATAAGACTAATGACTTTGACAAAATAGAAATTCCATTGAATGCAATTAAAGCAAAAAAATTCCTTTAAAATTTAAGCTAAGGCCAAAGGGCCTAAATAGCTACATGACAAAATAAAACGTTGCTTAATGCAATAAAAATTAAAACTATAGGCCTATACTTATACATAGGTAGGTAAGTTTGCAACAAAAAGCATGGGTAAAAATCTAAATACATAGCTATTCAGACTTGAATATGTATAAAATTCATTAAATCCAATTAAAAAAAGGCCAAGGGTTAAAACCTAAAATTTATTAATAAGTAGTTCTTAGGAATAGAAGTGATTCTGCCAGATCTTCTTTCATTGAAGCCCTTAAATCCGATTTTATTAATTTCAGTGCGGAAAATAGTCTCTCCACACTGACCTGAGTGGGTGGCATGGCTGTTACTATCATAGCCGTATCTCTTAACATTTCTGGGTATGCAGGGATTACTTCTTGTATTGTTTGTTTAGATGACCGATCATATTTCTCTACTTCTTTTAGTCCATCAAAAAAATCTTCTTTAAATTTCATTAGTTTTACATCCAAAGGCTGTGTCTTTTCTTTACGTCTAAGCGGAGACGCTTTGCTTTCGAGCGTTCAATTTTATCTAAATATTTTTCAAAATCTAATTCTTCATCATTTGAAGAGGATGAATGGGATTCAATACTTTGGATAACTTGATCGTGTGGTTCTGGATTTTCTGGTCGTAGCCCTTTAATCTTAATTGCAACGTCGCAGAGGGTCTTTTTTGCTTTAGCAATTTGAACTTCGCTTAACAATATTCGGTTCATTGGATCTATATATAGACTGCAGCTAACAAGATCTCATTTTCAAGTAACTGAACCTCTCTTTTCTTCATTGAGAACACAATTCCTTCAGCAATTAGACCTCCTGCTTGGGATAGGCGAAATATTAAATTTTTCCACTCCCATAGGAATGTGCCAGGAGTTAAATCTTCAGCTTGCAACTTTTTGGTGACTACATAAGGGTGAGCAAGCATAGCTTCTAATTGTGATACATCCCTCCATAGACTTTCAGTCAGTACGACATTAGGATTATCAATGTCTTCTAGAAAGGGCTTTAGCTCAAGCAAACGCTTAACCATCATATATGTGCTGCCCCATCGTGTCACTTGGTCTAAAATAGCTCCTTTTCTGGCTCGTCTCTGGAGGATAGCATCAATTTTAGAGACCCTAGCTGCTATGGCTACTTGTCTCAACTTACCTATCAGAGTTGCTGCATGGCGATCTTTTAAGCCATCTCTTATTGCTAGTTGCAGTGTATGTACGGCACAACGCATGTGTTGGATTAGGCAGAGTTTAGATGCCTCCTCAACAAAATCACCTAAAGTTTCATCATTATGTTCTATTTCTGCTGCTTCAGAATCAGATGCAGGAATTTCCCCTTCATTAGTGACTTTTTCTTCATCCTTATTCATCTTTTCTATTGTGCTTAACATATTTGAAGCATTATCAGTTACGATGCAGAGAATCTGTTCTTTCTTGATTTCGAATTCTTTCAAAACACCTTCTACTAAGTTATGAAGGTAATTGCTATCATGATGTGCCTTAGTGTCCTTTACTGCCAGTGTCCGAGTTACCATTTGTTTGTTTTCATCAACAAATCTAGTATTGATTGCAAAATAGTTAACTCTATGGCGAGTGGCAGCATCCATTTTAAGGAACATGAACCGCCCCTTAAGAGTTTTTCGAAGCTCTTCCTTTTTATTCATGGCTTCTTCAACTATAAGTTTTCTGATACTTTGCCTTTCTAGAGAAACTCCAAATTTAATAGCCATTTCTCCATTTAGGCCTTGAAAGGCTGGTTGTGAAAATAAAGTTAAGGCCACACCATTTTTTACAACCAGTTCGATAAGGTGTTTCTTAAACTTTTCTCTAGTCATTGTTACAGTAACTTTGTCTGTAGTGAAGAACCTTGAAAGTGATACTTGTCTTTCAGTAGATTTGTTTGTTGCTGACTTTGATGTAGTTGGAAGATTTTTATTGCAACTCTTATCTTTCTCATTGACCACTTCTAAAATTTTAGGGTGGAAGCGCTGCAAATGTCTTTTCAAATTTGATGCTCTGGTTGGTGCAGTTTTATCCAAGCCAGTAAAACAACTAATTTTTGCTTCACATAATTTTTCACAATCATCGTCTTCTATCATACAATGACACACAAAATGTTTTTCATCTGTACTTATTGAAAATATTCAAAAACACTAGATTTAGTTGGCGCTCTCTTTGCCATTTTGAGAGGGCCTTTTGATTTAGAAAATTTAGAATTAACTCAACATTTTGTAATTAGAAATAAAAGTTTTCTGAAAATGAAAAAGAATTACTGGAATTAGTCTGTCTGAAATGGAATTATTAAAATTTATATTGAGGTTGGAGTCGGAGTCGGAGTCGGTACATTTTTACCGACTCCGACTCCAGCAGCACTAAAATTGCTTGCGACTCCGACTCCATGACTCCGACTCCACAGCCCTGGACAGATGTCCCAGCAAATCCACGGTACGTCTTGTAGACTCGCGCAGCCGGCGAAGGTGGGGAACCCAGCTCAAACGGCTGTCGAAAACCATACCCAGGAAACGCACTGATTGAACGAGGGCCATAGGCTGACCCCCGAGTGTAAGATTAAAGGCCGGGACGGCGCCGGATCCCCGTCTCCTCGACGGAAGGAAGGCCACACACGAAGTCTTCGGGGAAGACAGCGTAAGGCCCACCGACGACGCCCAGCGTTCAACCCGATTGACCGTGAGTTGGGCTTACCTCTCCACAAGTAGGGGACTCGTCCCCGCGGCATAGACAGCCAGATCGTCGGCGTAGACGGAATAGCGCACCGAGGGCGGAAGGACTCCCGGTAGCGCAGACATGACCAGATTGAAGCAGGAGACGCTCAAGACACACCCCTGGGGCACCCCCTCCTCCTGAACATACAGGTCAGACAGGGCCGCCCCATTACGGACGCGGAAAGTGCGACGGCAGAGGAAGTTACGAAGAAATGTGGGCAAAAAGCCTACAAAACCAAGACTTCAAACGGTCCATGACAACTCCCCGACGGGTCGTTTCATAGGCCTTTGGACATCGAAAAAGACGGCCAGAACAAGATTCCGGCGGGAAAAGGCCTCCCGTACATCATGACCAAGGAGGAAGGGGGTCCAGAGTACCCCGAGATCGACGAAAGCCATACTGTGTCGGGGGGTATAACCCAGCGACTCCAGTGTGAAGGAAAGTCGGACGGCCACCATCTTTTCAAGGAGCTTGCATAAGCAGCTCGTCAAGGCAATAGGCCGATAGCCCGCCACCTCCGCCGGATCCTTCCCCGGCTTAGGTATCGGGACCACAATCGCCTCCCTCCAACGGGAAGGGAACGACCCCTCAACCCACACCCGGTTGAAAAGATCCAGCAAGAAGTGTAGGGCCATCGGGTGCAGATTCCAAATAAAGTCATACGGAATGTCATCAGGGCCAGGGGCGGAAGAACGACGGGTTGCCAAGGCAGCCCGAAGTTCCCGCATCGTAAAGAGACGGTTATAGGGCTCGTTCCCAGGCGGCGGGAACGTAACATCCGACAAAGGACGATCCGCAGCAAAAGCACCGGCCAGCCGATCGGCCACAGCAGCAGGATCCGAAAGGAAGCCGTCCCCGTCCCGAAGGACAGGGCGACTAGCAGGGACCGGCTTCCCCTCGATACTACGTACCTTCCGCCACACAGCAGCAGAAGGGGTAGACGAGGAAATGCCGGACACAAAAGCACGCCAAGAGGCCCGACGGGCCAACTTGAGAGTCCGGCGGGCGAAAGCCTTCGCCCGCCGCATCTCAATCAAGTGGTCCGCGCGCCGGGTGCGGTGGAAGCGGCGCGTTGCCCTCTTCCTCTCGCACACCGCCTGGTGACATGCTGGAGTCCACCACGGGACGCTACGCGTCCGCGGGTTACCGGAAGATCGAGGAATACAGTCCTCCGCGACGCCCATCACCACCCGCTCGAAGAACTCCAAGCTCTCATCCACAGAGCCAAAGCTCAACCGAACGGAATGACGGAACGAGCTCTGAAGGATGGCCAGTCAGCCCGCACTCGGTCGAGTCCGACCGGCTCAAGACAGACTGGGTAATGATCACTGCCATAAGAGTCCCCCAACACCTTCCACGAAAAATCGAGTAAGGCATCGAGGGACACCAAGGAGAGATCAATACAGGTAATGAACCCGTGGGTTCGTGGAAGTAGGTAGGTTCACCGGAATTGAGGCACGCAAGGAAAGTTCCTCCATTAAGGAGAGCAACATACCAGCAACATTAGTCGACCGACATCTCCCCAAGCCGGGTCGCGACTGTTAAAGTCCCCGAGGAGGAGAAACGGTCGAGGCAGTTGCAACACCAACTCGCGAACCGCGTCGCGAGAAGGAGGGTCATGAGGAGGAATATAAATCGAGCAGGCAGTGTACTGGCGATCTAAAAAGAGCCGCACAGCCACAGCCTGCAAGGAAGTGCGAAGAGGCACACCTCGCGATGGTAACGAATGATGTACATAAATCGCCGCACCCCGCCGGCGTGTGCGCTCATCCGGGGTGCAAGGGAAACCAACATAGCCAGAGAGACGAGGGAGTCCCCGCGCAGCCAGGATAGTCTCCTGGAGACAAACACAGGAAGGCCGCTCGCTCTCCAGCAGGGAGGCAAGGTTCTCCCAGTTAGCTAAAAGCCCCCTACAGTTCCAATGCAAAATGGAACTGTAAGGGGAAGTGGCATTATAAGCAGAGAAAACAGAGAAATAGCCACGGACCAAGCTGAGCAGCAAACTCAACGGTCCGTAACCAGGGACGGAATCGGCTTCCCCGACTCACCCCGAACGGGGGGGTAGGGGCCACCGACCCCGCAGCTGCTTCACCCGTAGTAGAACGAGAGGTGGAAGTGGAACAGGGAGTTCAGAGGGGGGCTCCCCTGGGGGGAGACGACGAGACGGGCCCAGCCGAAACCCCCGACTCCCCACCAGAGGGGGGCCGGGGAGAACCAGATGTTCGAGGGCTCGTCACACCAGACAAGCACTGACGGGGGGGGAGGAAAGGTCCACCACAGGTGGGAGAGGTAGATCCAGGAGAGACCCGACCACTCTCAGCAGGAGCCGAAGGAGAGAGACTCCATGAAGAAGGGCCAGGCTCCTCTCGACCGGGTCCACCATGGGAACCGAGTCAGTAATCGAGGGTGTCATGGGGCGGTGTACCTCAACCGACACCCGGACACTGTCGGGGCACCGGGAGGTGACGCCTCACCAGCCCTCCGTATAGGGGGGGGAGTCCCGAGCGGATCAGGAGCGGCGCGCCGCTTCCCCTCCGGTGAAGAAGGGGAAGCAGGGCGAGCAGCGGTCATGATCGGGTCTGGAGGACTCCGACTCCGACCACGGCGACGCTTCCTCCTCCCCTTCGGGGCATCACCTTCCCCACCCGAGAGACGAGTAGGCAAGGATCCAGACCCCAAGGCCGGAGGGGAGAAGGGGCACTTGTAGGCAGGGAATCAGATGGGATGTCAAAGTGAGGCAGAGGGACAAGAAGGTCCCGCGGCGCCAGGAGGACCACCAACCCCCGGAACTTCCAGGGGGGGCACCACTCCGGTAGGCCGGGGTAGCACGGGAGGGGCCCGAGGACCCGCCAGGGCCAAGAGCCGCAGCATAGGACAACCCCCGCCGCGGCTCCCGGTCACGGACCCTATCGCGCGCCTCCCGCGCACTAAGGAATTCGGTAGTCCTTAAGGACCGCACCTCGAATTCAAACTTGAAAACGGGGCAGTCCCGAGAGGAGGAAGGGTGGGCCCCCGAGCAGTTCGAGCACCGCGGGGGCTTCGTGCACGGGGTAGGGTGCGCAGGCCCACCGCAGCGGACACAGCTTACCCTCACGGCGGCACGCAGAGCTAACATGGCCGAACCGGTTGCAGCCAAAGCAGCGAACCGGGTCAGGCACATATGGTCGCACCGAAAACTCACACGACCGGCGATCACCCACGCCCCAGAACACCTGGGCCGGAGGCACAAGGGAGTCAAAGGTCAGGAGCAGACGAGCGGACGGGGTAAGAGCACCATCCCGGCGCGACGAAAAGCGGAAGACCTTCGTTACCCCCTGGGGCAAGATCCCCTGCAAGATCCTCCAACTCGCCAACCGGGATTGACAGCAGACGGGAAGCGAAAATGGTGCCCTGACAGCTATTCAATTGCGGATGGGGAGTCACAGAAACTCTGCAACCCAAAATCCTGCAACTGTAGAAGGGACTCAGTCACCCCCGAAGAACGGGACTTCAAAAGAAGAGACCCATCCTTCAGAGGGCGGATATCATAACGACAGGGAACCCCCACCGTCTTAAGGCGCTGAAACACCCGTTCCGAGTTGCCCGGAAGGGAGCCAGCGGAAGGGCGGAGAACAAGGAACCTGTCCACCGGACAGAAATTGACAGCAGGGACAGGTCCATGTGTAACGGTAACCGAGAGTGGGCGAGAGAACGAGGGCCGCGAAGACCCCGCCCTACGGCCACCACGAGTCCGGCCACGAGAGCCAGACGCCGCAGAGGACGAGAGGGGGCCATACGGCTTGAAGGTCAATCCAGCGGAGGCAGAGGCCGCTGAACGACCAGAAGTAGTAGTCTTATCCAAATCCAAGGGCGGGCCAGAGTCGTCAACAGAAGGGGATTGAAGTTTTGAAATTGAACCCATAAACAATAGCTTTACAAAAAAGACAGCCTCGGACCCAAGGCAATGCACCATCCGCCGCTGCATCCTTCAAGGCGCAGGCCCAACGTCCCGGGTAGCCCGCCCCCCAACCTGACTGTCGTTTTAAAAACAGCAGATTGGCACTACGGAGATTTGTCCGTTAAGGGCCAGCAAAGACCCAATCCAGACGCAGCAGCGGTCCGGGCGCCCGTACCGTCCCCAGAGCACGGCTCAGCCACGGAGCGATGCCCCCCGGCGGGTGCACCCGATGACCCCAAGACTGCAAAATACAAACAGAGGGGGGGGGATACTACAATTGACAGAGGCACAAGACCGAGTCAAGACAAAAGAAATTCCGGGAGAGACGGAAAAAAAGGGGAGCAAAAAGAAAAGGAAGTGGGAAAAAAAAAACGCAACTAGGTAACTCTTCGCCCACACCCCGCGGGGAGTTGAGGAAACCCCAACCACCCCCGAGGTGTACGAGCCCCCTCGGCCCGGCAAGCCGGAGTACCTAATCGAGGGTGTGTGTGTATATATATATATATATATATATATAGTATTCAGAATAATTCGCATTTTTCACATGAACTTTATTAAATGTAACGCATTCCGTAAGGACAATGAAAAAGGATTCGGAGCACTTTTGTCTCTTACAAAGTCTTTCATAAAAGACGAAAGCGCTCGGAATCTTTTTTCATTTTCTCTGCTGGTTGTATTGCATTTACTAAAGATTTCCCATATGTATGTATGTATGTATGCATGCATGCATGAAGCCGCCCAACGTTTGAGGTTCCCAACCCCTGAACACCGACAGTCTTTGGGGGAGGGGGGGGGGGGGGGGGTGATAATGATTGGAATCTTCAACTCGGATTCGGATTAAAGTAATTCAAAATTTTTTTTATAATTAATTTTAAAACTAATTGAAGACAGTAATATATGTGATGCATTAATGTATATATGGATGGAGTAATGGTTGAGATGAAGGCAAGGATGCTGGAGAGAGCTAAATACATTACGAGAGAAGAAGTGTTTGCTTGTCGTATCTGATGTATGTTGACTCACGCCGGCTGCACACAGGATCGTCTTGCAACTGACAACTTGGGTCGTGACGACTGAAGTCGCGTGTTATTTTACAATGACAGAATGGAAGCCCCGCACAATGCAGCGATCGCGATGCGATTGTGGGGAATTTTAGTAAAATTTTGGTAAAATTCCAAAATCCAGACGCAGTTCGGAGACAGTTGTCCATAATTACTAACCTAACCAACCTAATCTAGCCTAATTGGCTAATATTCAATGGCCCCAAAACTGAATATTAACTGATTAAGCTAGATTAGGTTGGTTAAGTTAAAGTTAGGTTAGGTTGGTTAGGCTAGGTTGGTTTGTAATCATGGACTCTTCTCTTGTCCCTGAACTGCGTATGGATGCCCCGCGACCCGCATCGCCCCGCATTTTAGTACAGCCTGAATTAACGGGAGCAGCTGCAAGTTTCGTTGACGTTTGTGAAGAGAAATTATTGAAGGTAAATTTAAACAAAAGTAAGGTTCTTGTCGTTGAGAGAGAGAAGGAGAGTCAGCGTGTAATATGGAGGTGAGTAGAGAAAATTTGAAGGCAAAGAATTCGAATATGTTGGGTGTTTCATTGACAAAAGTGGTGAAGTAGAGTGAAGTCGGGCAAGCAAGTCACGGTCCTGGTAAGAAGTAGTGCTTGAGTTTATAGATGGAGTGAGAGGTTTAACATGACGGTGCATTGGTGTTAACACTGATGTATGGATATGACACACTTGTTTGACATGATAGTTCACTGCCAAAATTGAGAGCAGTCGAGATAAATTTAAGAAGGATGATGGATGTAAAATGGACTGACCGTATGAGAAATGAAAATGTTGTGTTCAAGGGTGTTGTGAAAATTTCATTGGAATTGAGAATAAAAAAAGTATGTTAAGTGTAAATGGTGTATAATAGTGTGTGTGTGTGTGTGTGTGTGTGTGTGTGTGTGTGTGTGTGTGTGTGTGTGTGCAAATTATCTGAGCTTTTCCAGTCCCAATTTTAAGGATCGTGGCCACCCCATTAGGAATGGAAAATGGGTTCTTAGGCAATGTACAGGGTGTTCTAAAATTACCTAGCAAACTTTTATATGTTTGTGGATGAGTAGTGGTACGTTGTGAACAATGTGTTCAAGTTGAAGGAAGACATTTTGAACATCTAAAATAAACAATTATTGTTGCTGTATTTGAAATAAAATTGTTAAATACCACATAAATTGTTGAGATATCTCGTTCATATAAAAGTTTAATCGCTAATTTTAGAACACCCTGTATATATTAATTCGCTAACTACTTACTAATTTTGTAACTAAATAATCTCTCCCTACGGAAAAAAAAAAAAAGCTTTTCCACGAATATTTTGAATTTTTCCCACTGTCTAAACCAGTGGTCGGCGAACAGGGGTAAATTACCCCAAATGGGGTACATTTAAAAATTTTTGGGGTAATGCGTGCGGTATGAGACACCATATGCAACAATTTTAAGAGCAATTGGCTTGTTTTTGTTTACTTTGAAGTCTGGGGGTAATTTCATTTTACTCAAATAGATTTTTGGGTAATACCCAAAAAAGTTCCCCGACCCATGGTCTAAACATTCACTTTTTTCCAGTTACTTCTGTAGACATTTTTAGACAGTACAGAACGCAGAGATTATTTGTAGTAAGTCAAAGGGGAGGAAGAAAGGATAAAATTAAGTAAAAAATACGATGGCTTGTTCACACTGATGCTGTATAAGATAGCACAGTAGCAGGATGGCATTTGGGGAGAGGAAATTGGGGCGCTTTGAAACGTGCCCCTGGAGGCCTTCGCCTCCATTATAAGAGGGGCCCTCTTCCTTAAGTTCCTCACCGTCGTTAATGAGGGGCATTTGGGGGTTTGTCCCATGATGGCCCCTTGCATGGCCCCCTCCTCCTTGGGGGAGGAATCCTCATCGACTTCCTTCATGGTCTTTCATGAAACCAAAAAAAAAAATCTTCCTCCGACTTCCTTCATGGTCTTTCGCGCGAGATCTTTAAACAAACATACATACATTCGAGTACGAAAAAATGCACTTTTTACGCAGCATTCCGGCGCGTTCCGTCGTGTTCGTGGGTCCGGTAGTTTTAGCTGCAGGGGGAGCAACATTATCACACATATTGTGTGTGTGTGTGTGTGTGTGTGTGTGTACTTCACAAGTAAAAACTAAATAGCAGACTCACCTTATGACAACAGAGTTTGACACTCAATTTTTAACCTTACACCTTTAAACAATAGAGTGAACAGAAGAAAACTTTAAATAAATATTTGAAAAACGGCTTAATAGACCTATATGAGAGGATGTATAGGTCGCAAAACATACAATAACTTGTATTGTGTTCTCGGAGCCATTTTTACCATAGAGCTAAACGAATACATTCATTTATTTCTTCAGGTTAAATATAGATGTTACGAAAAATTAGGCTAATAACAGTATCTACTACTCAAATTCCGAATTAATATTTGTGTTATATGAAATTAAATAAAAATATTAAATAAAATTAAAATAAACTACATTTTATTTTCAATTATAGGGGTAACTTTTGCCTTTCCTAACTAAAATTCATTTATTCTACACTATTATGCAGAGAGAGTGGATATATAAGCGTTTAACCATCATACCTATTACACTAGGCAACAAATTTCAACTTTTTTTTTTAGAGACACGTGAACTACTGATTCCTACTAAAGCGCTGATGCTGATTTCAGATCTGATATCAAAATTTCTCTATCACGTCCAGATTTTGTGTAACCGAAAACCCATATTTTTCATTTTTTTTCTCACCCGCTTCTATTACGAAAGCCGTCTAAGCTACTTTTCCGTGCCACGTTTTATGTTAAGCATACTTAAATAATTAGTGAACAGGGATGTCTTTCCTCCTTTATTCTGGCTTAAGACAGACAGCGGAATTCCGCTGGCGGAGTTACCACCCCTGCGCCCAACCATCCACCCAAAGCGCGTTAGTATTTTGTTGTTACTACTGAAAGGCAAATTCCTGTTCTTAAGTGAAACTTTGGTGTGTCCTCTTCCTTTGTCACTTGTAGGATGACGAGCTCTCCTTCTGCAGGAACCAACAATAATCTCCCATCATATTTGGGTTGAAATTACCTTGGTATCTGTTTTCCATAACTGAGATCTGTTGGTGGAAGCGCTCACCATGCTCGTCACTTACAGCCCCAAGGTTGGCCGGGAAGAAGTCAAGATGAGAATGTAAAAAATGAATTTTCAAAGACATTCTGCATCCCATTATTTCATAAGATTTAAGCATGTTTTCTACGAGTTTACGGTGGTTTTCAGCTTTGTGGTTTCCAAGAAAATTTTTGACAACTTCAACGAAAGATGTCCATGCTCCTAGTTCATTCTCATTTAGGTTAGATGGAAACGATGAGTCGTGGATGACACTGCGGATCTGTGGTCCAGTGAAAACTCCAGCTTCTAGCTTAGCATCTGTCAATATTCCTTTGAATTTATCCTTTAAATATTGGAAACCACTACCTTGATGATCCATACCCTTCACGAAATTTTTCATAAGGCTAAGTTTAATGTGAAGTGGTGGAAGATGTACTTTCTGAGGGTCAATAAGTGCTGGGTGTTTCACATTGTATTTACCAACAACATGTTCAGTTCTAGATGGCCAATCATGTTTTTTGTAGTGGTTCTTGTCATCTCTGCTGTTCCATAGACACAAAAAGCACATATGCTTTGTGTAGCCCAACTGTAACCCAAGAAGTAATGATACAACTTTAAGGTCGCCACAAATATTCCATGTGTAGTCCTTATATTTGATGAGTCTTAGCAGCAGTTTCATCGATTCATAAGTCTCATTAAGGCCAGTGGCATGTGCTACAGGTATTGAAGGTTTTTCATTGCCGTTGTGCAGTAATACAGCTTTAAGGCTAGCTTTACTAGAGTCAATGAACAGTCTCCATTCTTTTGGATCATAGCGACAGCCAATCCTTGCATCAGACCACTGATATCGTGGCAGAAACAAACGTTTTCTTCCTGTAAGTAAAATGATGAAAACTGCAAATGGCGATGGCGGAAATGGGAAACTTTGGTGTTTGGTTGGAGAAGATTAAATTCTTGAAGTCTTGAACCAAGCAACTCTGCCTTTTCTTTTGGTAATTCCAAATCGCGCACTAAGTCATTTAACTCCGCTTGACTTACAAATGTGGGGAAATATTTGCATCTGGAACATATATGCCATCTTTCCCTGTTTCTATATCACTAGCAGAATCTTCAGATGAACTGCTGTCTGTTATCGTTGCTGGTGGAACTGGTGGTGGATTTGTTTCATCATGTGGTACTGGTTTCATTGCTGATTCGCAGTTTGGGTACGTGATCTTTGATTTGTTTTTCGTTGTGAAACCAGCAATCTTTGTCAAACAAAAATAACAATCATTGAAGTGATTTTTCGGCTCACGCCAAACCATGGGGACTGAGAACGGCATAGCTTTTCTTTTACCATTCATCCAAGCTATTAACATTGCATTGCACTGTGCACAGCAAATATGTGGTGCCCAGTCCCTCTGTTGGTCTCCTAACTTACAGTCAAAATAACACTTGTAGGCAAGTTTAATCTTTGTTGTTATGTTTCTACGTTGTGGCTTAGGTGTATATTGTCCACAGACAAAGCAGAAGTTGTCTGGGTGATTTACACAAGCACGTCTATTTGATGCCATTTTGAATTACCATACAATATCTGAAAAAACGTAGAAAGTAATTATTACGATGTGCAAAATAAAAAGAAATACACACCGTAGTACAAAACAAATGCTATAAAAACACACAAGTCACCACAACCTGTCACTTGCTCATCAGCAGAGAGCTTCAACAACCGTTCTGCTTGACTGTCACGTAGCGACTGACCGTTGGGCCGTTGCCCGTTACTATGCTCTTGACTCAGTGTTGCCAACTCGGGATAAATTTTATTTATCAAAATTGTTCGAATTTGTATATAGTTGGCAAAAAAAATTGCTTTAACCTTGAAAAGCAAGTTTCATATTACTGGCATTAAGCCGATTAAAACCAAAATCTGGACGTGGTAGAAAATTTTACTAAAAGTGATTTGCATTTTACACAAAATCTAGACGTGATAGAAAAAATCTAATTATAGATTTGAAATCAGCATACCGAAATTAGCTAGGAGCACCTATTTGGTCTTCTGTAACAAAATCTGTTGCCGCCTAGTGTTATCTACCTTCAATTATAAGCTTAATTATTATTATTAGTTTATTATATATATATATATATATATATATATATAATATATATATATACACTGGTGGGCACCGTTAACCAAAAAGTTAACTCCGATAACGATAATCCGATAATTTTACTACAAAGTTAACGGAAGTTAACGATAATCCGTTAACGATAACTATTTCTTTACTAACATTTAAAAAAATCAAGGAAAAAAGCTTTAAAACCCATAGAAAATGTTTGTTTATGCAAAATCCAACAATAAATAGGTATTTAACTATTTTTATCAAGTTTTGCAACTTTTTTGCTTAACTTTTTATTTTTTATTTTTATAAAAAATGTACTGATTACATGTTTTGAAACCCTTGTAACCACTAACCATTAACTAAATTTTAATTTACCAGAGAATTATTATGGCGGGAACTGAAGGGTAAAATTAAATTTTAGGTACATTTATTAAAGACTGACACAATGTGCTGGTTGCCCTTCAGAAAGACCAACTTCTCAAAGTTAGGCCCAACTGCCAGTCTTGACCTCTTGGGCCTCAGGATGTCCTTGCCGAGAGAGAAGAGCCGTTCCACTGCGGCAGAGGACGGAATTGGCAGACTGAAGTTATGGCGGTTTGAATTAATTCGCGGAGCGGTGATCTTCTGTGAATGACTCCTCGCAGTTAACGTGTTAACGGACTTTAACAGACTAAATATCGAGTTATCGGAAGTTAACTGGTCCGATAACGATAAATGGAAATTAACTTCCGTTAATAGTCCGTTAAAAAAGTTAACTTCGTTAATTAACTGTTATCGGATTAACGCTTTCGTGCCCAACACTGTGTGTGTGTGTGTATGTATATATATATATATATATATATATATATATATATATATATGTTTACTAAAGTTGTATAATTCGTTCATTAAGTACGATAAAAACAATTGGTAACTCAGTCCACAATCTTGCCAGATAAAATGTGTCCGGATATTATTTTCCAAGCTAATTAATAATAAACAATTTTAAACGTTGGTAATTTTTCTATTGTTTATCTGTAACGAGAAATAGTTATTATTATTATTATTATTATTAATTATTATTATTATTGTCACCAATTATAATTATCGGTCATAAATTACACAGGCCTGCGAATGAGAACTTTGTAAGACTAGTTTTCTTATTAATAAACGATTTTATATAATTCAACTACGCTGATTTCGAATAAGGTGTCCATTTTTCCATTACGGGAGCTAGTGAAGAATAGGGACCCCAGCCTTCTTTTGTTAGGCTTGTAAGGCTAACTAACGAAAATATCACGACCTAACCTAACCAATCGTTAGGTTAACTGTACGCCCTTGACGATTGGTTAGGTTAGGTCATGATATTTTCGTTAGTTAGCCTTATAAAGCTAACTAAAGAAGGCTGGGGTCCCTATTCTTCAATAGCTCCCTATTACGTAAGGACTTTCTGTAAACTGGAAGGGAAAAACAGAATCATAATTAAATATTTATTTTAATTTACATTAGGTACCTATTTCGCTTTGTTATACTAATTACAAATGCAAACAACTTTAAAAAGAAAGAAGACTATTAACGTCAATTACATATTCATCTTTATTTGTCCCGAGTTTTCTTGCGAGATCTATGCCTTTTAGTCTCGAATGTACGAGTCGTTCCTTTTCTTTTATGTAATAATTCTAGAGTATCCCGTTTCAACATCCAGCAGTAATCAGACATCATGCTGATGTCCCACCTTACCTGATATCTCTCCTCCATTTCTTTGATGTCTTGGCGAGTCAATTTTAATGAAAATTACTTACATTGTGTAATAATATGACATGTTGAAAATCTGTACTTGATGGTGAGAATGAATATTTCGGAATCAGCGTGCAAAAATTACTGTACAAGTGATAAAATATTTCGAACAACAATACCATTGCAGGCATGTGTTATCTACTAGCCATTATTATGTATTCATATTCAGAAATGGCAGCTGTAAACATGGCACCTTTTATAGTGCTTCAAATGTAAAAATTTAATTTCAGAGCACTTTTTCATGCATCATTGGAGAATATATTTAAATATTTTTACTGAGAAATGAAAATCGGCAATATATTCCTACTGTAGTTAATATATTATTTTTGACAGTTAAATTAATATGCCTTCAATTATAACACGAAATCCATTATGCGATGAATTTAAAACAAGCATTTTTATAATACAGAATATGTAGACCAAAACATGAAACAATGTCCTGAAAACCTCCAACCCTGCACGTCATCTGCAACATTCCAACCCCCTTCAAATGCGACTGCTATCCATACAGAGAGAATGAGTTATCATTCATCCAACAGTGTATCTCTTACCTTAATGCAAAATGTGAGTAATACCCTTAACACTGTCTAGAAGTCGCTACAACGTCAGAATTGATCCCAGAGTCGCGTATTCGAAGGGTTTCGAACAAGGACTCCCCAACGTAGTTCGGTATGTCATCGCATATGCTCTTCAGAACAATGATGATCGGGAGACCCGAGTAAGGTTGGCGTTTGGGCTTCATCCAAATAGCGACGATAGCAATCAGTTCTGGATAGTAATACCTTACAGACACCTGGTGGCAGATGTTGACTACATCCTTTCACGTTTTGCCCAAGCTTCTCAAATTCAAAGTTTAGCCTGGAGAATTACACGGTTGAAATTGACCACGTATTCCTTGTTGTGGGGCATACGGTCGCACCTTATACACTTGACTTCAATTCTCCGTTTATTTACAGGCAGTATATAGACACCGAGCGTGGCTGCGGATTTATAGCCGTAATCCTGGCTCATATATTTACCGTACTAAATACGAGGTCCAGACAAATTTGGTTGCCGACGGTAGTGGAGCGTGCACGTAAACTGGCTTTAAATTGTAAACTTGATTTTAACTGTAATATGGGTCCTGAAGAGCTGACGAAGGTAGAAGAACAGATGAAAGTTAGGATTGCTGCGATTGGTCTGGATCAAAATGGTAAAACAACGTATGCATTTAAAAGCTGTGTGAGAGATCGTACAAGACCCCTACTTATTTTAGGGCTGGTGGGAGCAACTTACCTTCCTATTAGACGCATCAGAGATCTTTACGTAAACTATGATAAAAGTTGAAAATATGGGAAACATCACGATTTTTGTAAGGGTTGTCTCGAGTTAACGAATGATCTGTTGAAACATTGCAAGGATTGCCACATGGTTTACGACCAGTGTAAGAGCCCCAGATGTAAAAGTCTGGTGGTTGAAACTGAGAAGCGCGACTGTAATGTATGTAAGCGCATGTTTTTCAATAACATCTACTTTGATCACCATAAATCGAATGGCACGTGCAGGAAAATGAGGATTTGTGAGTGTGACATGTTTCACACATTGAATGGTAGCGGCGAGTTCGGGCATAGTTGTGACGAAATTCACTGTTCTACATATCATGAAAAATATAAGGCAGACGGAGTAAAGCATGTTTGTTATGTGAAAATGCTAAGCCTAAAAATTATCCTTGTATAACCGTGTATTATGACAAACTTGCACAAACCCTGAAACAAAAGAGGTTATTCCACATTTACTCTTAAGTCAGACTATCTGTGACGAGTGCATGAACACTAAATGTGGAGGATGTTAAAGATGTTCGTTTACTGCATTTGGGGGCAAACATTTTTAAGATGTCTGCAGGAGATTCCCCCGTGAAACTCTTTGTGAACTATACTGTCCAGCAGGCGGATCAGTTCAAAAAAATGACTATATTCTTGCCCACAACGCGGCAAAATTTGATACACAGTTCCTTTATAAGGAGCTGCTTAAGCACGAATTATCAGAGATATTCACGGGTGATCCCCTGAAAAGAAGAAACAAGCTTACACAGATGCAGATAAGGGGAAATGTACAGTTTAAAGACACCCTGCTGTTCACACCTTGTAAATTAGCCAAGCTACCCAAGGTAATGGGTGTAGGCGAAGTAGTATGAAAAGGGTACTTCCTTTACACATTCCTCGCTCAAGACACTTTAAATTATGTCGGTCCACCACCCCCGAAGCACTATTTTAATTATGAATGTACGAGTACAAGTGAACGTGAAGATCTTGACCGCTACCACAGCAGTTTTAATTAAGATAACCCTTACAATATAGCATATGAGTGTGAATATTATTGTGTGAATGACGTACGTGTACTTAGAGTATGCTTTCAAGCCTTTAGAAGTATGTACATAACCCGATTCAACACGGGGGAAGTTGCCATTAAGATCAATGTCCGTGTTTTTTGGGTAGACGGCTTAAGTGAAGATCCAATCACTGGTGAGAAGACGGTGTACTCCTTTAACGGTTGCTGCTGGCATGGCTGTCCACGCCCTGAGTGTGCCGTCACAGGGGATCTCCATGGAAGATCCCCGGCCGACGGACTCGCATAGACCCGTAACCGCGACCAGCTTAAAAGTTCACAGTTCACACACAAAGTTTTGTGGGAGCATGAATATGATACCTGGATGGAAACCGATGAGCAGTATTGCGAAGAAATAAGGGCCATCAAATGTACAATGGTGGTAGACCCCACTCAAATACGGTGACAGCTTGTTAGGACGTACAAACCCCTTCAAACTTTACTTTCTGCCTACCGATGGGGTGAAGCTTTACTATTACGATTTCTGCTCATTATATCCTTACATGATGAAGCACAATCCGTACCCCGTAGGTGCACCTCAAAAACTAGTGGGCCCCGCCATGCCTACCATCAAGGAGTTCTCAGCTAACTTGAGTGAAGGCTACTTTGGACTCCCTTTCGTAGATATCCTCCCCCCCTCGCGATTTATGGATGCCGATCTTGCATGCTGCTATAGACCACAAACTCATGTTCCCTCTGTGTGTGAAGTGCGCAGAGGAGAATAATGGGTACTGTAATCACACGATCAACCAGAGGAAGATCAGAGGCGTATATACAAGTCCTGAACTGTCCTTAGCCCTCCGTCACGGGTAGAGAATACTGAAGATATACGAGGTGTGGAGGTTTCAGAAGCTCCCCCAACCTTTTCATACCATATATGAATACTTTTTTGAAGGATAAAGTAGAAGCACCAGGATACCCACGAGGAGTTGAGACCGAAAATGAGAAAACGGCGTATATTCAACGCTACCATGATCGTGAAGGGATACAACTTGACCGCACCCAAATTGTGAGAACCCTAGCAAGCGTTTTAGCGCAAAGTTGTGCCTAAATAGTGTTTGAGGCAAGTCCGCCCAGCATACAGACAAGGGGAATGTACATTTAGCTCAAAGTTTTAGCGATGTCTGGGATTATGCAAATGCTAACGATAAAGAGGTTATGGAAATCGTGAATGTAGGTAATACGTACATAATAAGGTACAACCGAACCGAAATGGCCACATATACATCACGTGTCATAAACATACCTGTACGCAATTTCACGACAGCCTACGCACGTATCAAACTGTGGCATCTGTTGCATTCTCTCGGGCAACGGGTTCTGCACGCTGATACAGATAGTGCGATATTCGCGGGGAGAGGGAAATTGGGAGAGTTGACTGATGAGATTAAGGATGAGTTTGGAGACATCGCATACGGCGACTCTTTTGTCTCAGCAGGCCCAAAAACTTACGGTGTACGCGTGAGGGTGGAGGATGAGTACAAGTACATCGTGAAGGCTAAATGCATCACGTTTAACCATACCAACCGCCAGATCGTTAACTTTGAATCGCTCAAAGATCTAGTGAGCTTAGAAGACGATGGTAATGACCGACCGCCCCACCTGGTTGTGGGGACTCAACTTCAGAGCACAGAAATTAGGGGGCGTGAAGGAACTTAGGGAGACGAAGGTTTGTCGAAACACCTACAGGAAACGGTAACAGATCCCTGGCAGCTACGACACCGTACCCTTTGGATACTGTATCGACTAGATGCCTTCCTTGTAATGCTTAGCCGTATTTAAATTATGTATGTATCTATTACACCTTTTTTATTATTTGTTCTTTGTACCACTGTTTACCATGCGCTTTTAACCATTTTCTGTGTATTGTATTTGTACTGATAATAAATTTCGTTTTGTATTAGATTGCTTTTCATTCTAACAACCTTCATTATATTAGTTATGGGGAAATAAAAGCTGTATATGTACACATCAGTCATTAATAATGCAGGGTTTTCCCACAGCTTATTAATGACGTAAACTTAAGTCTCAGTATTAACCTTTTCTGCGCCAGCGATTCCGTATTGCACCATCAACAAAAAGTACGTGTATTTTCCTCACATTAGCTTCAATGATGGCTTATGGCATTTCAATATAATTAACTGTATAGCAACATCTGGTAGATTTTGGAAATTGCCCTGAACATTTAGAACCCAAAAAGAAATGCAGAAACTGTATGAAGGGCTACTCTCGTCTGTAATGCATAAAGTGTGATGTACCATTACGTTTAACAAACTACAAAACTGCTTTAATGGCTCGAAGCGGTATGGTCTACCCTTGTGTTTAGTAAAGGACAAATATTGTTATTATTTGTTCCATTCAAAGTACCAAACTTATGTTAGTGTCTCTTATTACATGATAGCATCAGTGGGGCCATATAACTTCGTGTAATTAATTATTTCTAAGCAAAGTTTCGCTTCCATACCCATTTTTAATTGTTAATTTTTTTTTTTTTAGCTCAAAACAATAATTTGGGGCAGAAAGGGTTAATATTGCAGACACTATCATCGCTCTGTGCAATACACGTCAATCAAATAAGTACCGACAGAGCCGAATAAACGCATGATGTTTTTCACATCCGGTAGTAATGACGATAAGACAGCTAGTATTATTTTAAGGCAATTTATATTCAAGGTTTTAATCTTCATGGAAGCGTTTGAAGACCTTGTTAAGTATACGTTCGCTTAGTATGAAAAGTTAAAATATGTCTGCATGAATAAGATGGCTGCTTATCTTCTCTCAGTCAAATTTCAACTGAAGCCTATACATGTACCGATGTGTCGCGCGTTGAAATATTCTAGCTCATTACAATGCCGTTATTTTACCGAGGTTATTGCACAAATGAAAACAAATGATAAAAATATGTAATATAACAATGGGTACAAAAGGCTACAAACAACGGCAGTCAGGATGGCTCATATGAGAATGCATGTTTAGGAAGCTCTGATGAAAGATGTAAGAAAATTAAGAAAAATGAAAGTTTTAAAGCATAGCATAGGAGAGAGAGATTGGAAGGAAATAGAGAACTTTAAAGATAAAGCGAAAATTTAAGAGTAGAGAGGTCTGATTCCGAGTAAAAATTCGACAATACTTTTATGTGGTATAAATGTTTCCAACGAAGATTTAAGACGAAGTAAGCAAAGCAGCTGGTCTCTTAAAATAACTGACTGCATTACTTTGAAATACGAGTTTGACATTCTACCCCACAAATTAACTATACGTCTGAATAACAAATGTTTAGTTTCATTAGAATTAAGATGCATACCCGCTAATTTGAGAGCAATACTCTGAGTGCCCCTACATTTCTGCAGTCAAAATGTTTTTAGGCATAGAGATTATAAAAATCTTTATTCGTTATATATATATATATATATATATATATATATATATATATATATATATATATATATATATATATACACACACACACACACTAACTTCCCAAACATTAAATGGCTCATTAGGTGAATTAATGATGTAAACAGTTTTCAAAATATGAACTATAGATGTGAAAACCTAGTGATGATGCACTCCTAGATTAGCTTAAGCGATGTATTTATAGCCTTGAGGGTGCTTCGTCAGGACAACTGATCTTTTACGCGTGTTGTCGTTCATCGTTCTCGATGTTTTTCCCCGCTTTATTGCGTATTTCTGTGATACACGATCTACGTATTTGTCGTGGATAAAGCATATGGTAGGACGCCTCAGTAAATATGTATCAGGTTGTAACATAAATTCTGCTCGATTAAAAAACGGACGATAGATAACAGAATAACATCAAGATAATGTGAAATAGTTTTAGAAATGTTGCAAAATACACGCGGCGACAGGTTCGCACAGGTTTCATCACGATACAGAATGACTTAGGCTAGTGTAGGATTAGGCTAATGAATATTTTCTCTGGTGTTTTTCATACAGTTACAACGCCATCCCTACGATATTACAGTAATTGAAAAAAACATGGAGCCCACGAAAGAGCATATTCGAGATGTGATGCTGTATGAGTTCCATAAAGGATCTAACGCTAGTGAATCCGCAAGAAACATTCAAAGAGTTTATGGAAATAATGATGTGAACGAATGGATGTGTAGGAGATGGTTTGAGAAGTTCAGAAATGGAGACTTCAGTCTGAAAGATTATCAACGAACAGGACGACCAAATGAGTTAGATGAAGAGTTGCTGAAAGCAACAGTGGAGGAAAACCCAACGGTAACTGTAAGAGAACTTGACCTGCAACTCGGCGTTAGCCATATGACCATTCATCGTCATTTGAAGCTGTTAGGAAAAGTAGTGAAGGTTGGAAAATGGCTTCCGCATGATTTGTCACAAGCGAATCTTCAAACATCGAATCGATATTTGCACATCACTGCATTCTCGACAACTACAGGCACCGTTTTTTAATCGAATCGTCACTAGGGATGAAAATTGGGTCCTCTATAACAATATTAAGCGGCGACATCAGTGGCTTAGCCGTGAAACAAAGCCTGAACCTCAGCCAAGGAATGTACCCTATCCAAAGAAAATTTTGCTATGCGTTTGGTGGGATATGCAAGGAATTATTCATTTTGAGCTTCTGCCAGATAACCAAACAATCACAGCTGAAGTCTACTGCCAACAACTCCAATGATTGAAGATGGCATTACAAGAAAAATTTCCTGCATTAATTAATCGCAGAGGTGTTCTATTCGACCAGGATAACGCGCGCCCTCACACTGCTCGAATCACCACTGCCCAATTGGAGGAATTTGGTTGGGAAAAAATGCCTCATCCACCTTATTCTCCGGACATCACACTTTCTGACTACCATTTATTCAGAAATCTGCACCACCACCTAGATCAGGGGTGGGGAAACTTTTCAGTACCAAGGGCGAAAATCGATAACATAAACACCTCCGCGGGCGTCTGGCAAATTTTAAGCTTATATACTATAAGATATATTTTAAAAAGCTATTTGTCCTAGATGGACAAAAGTTGCAATTCAGGGAAGCTCTCGAAAACGAAGTGATCGCTTTTTTTTTTTAACTTGAAACCAAGGGATTTCTTCGAACGTGGCATAAAAAACTTTTCTACAGGTGGGAGGAGGTTAGAGAAAAAGAAGGGAATTATAGTGATGATTGTCATTATGTCACTTAATTTTTGTTGTGAATGAACTAAAAAATCGCAGAATATATGTTACAACCTTATAAATAAGCCGTTGCGGAACTCGACACCTTATTTTAAATTGATGGTACATTAGATTACTTTAGGCGACTTCGGACGACGGTTCAGGATCGACCTATGATCGACCCCTTTGCAGCATCCCGCCTCATTTGCAGGATTTGGTGAAAGAGGGAATTACTGTCTGATCTCCTCCTATCCTTGTAGCCAGCCACGCATGGCTGGTCAAGGACTTTGCACAGGAATCTGTCCAGCTGGTTCTTGAAGTTATTCAGGTCGGTGTGCTGGAGATTCCTCACTTCATTTGGTAGGGCATTGAAAAGCTTTGGGCCTCGTATTCAGAGGGCATTTTCCATCCTCGTTTTCATGGCCCCTTGTCACACCGCAGCTGGGACCGTACAAAATCTGCATCTTCTCCCATTCCAGTTTGTTTCTATTTCATTTCTAAGGTTAGGGACAGAGCCCCAAGTATTTTCCATATGTATATTATTGTGTACCGCTCGCGCCTTCTTTCGAGAGAGTAGAGTTTCAGTGATTGTAGTAGAGACCAGTAGTCTTCACCTTCCGTTTCCTCTATCTTAGATGTAAAAGTCCTTTGTACAACTTCAATGTTCGCAATGTCTCGTTTTCTGTATGGGCTTGCGAGCACTGAGCAATACTCAATTATTGGTAGGGCTAGACTCTTTCATAATTTGAGCATAATGTTTGTTTTTCTGCTGCGGAAGCTTCTCCAGATGATTCCCATTACTTCTCTAGCCGTCGTAATTTTGATGTTAGAGTGCTCTCCTAATTCTACATCCGACGACATTACTCCAAGATCCCTGATTTGTGGATTTGGTGTTATCAGTTTGGCTTGCAGAGTTTTGTACCCTTTATTCTGTAGCTCCTTGTTATTACCATATCTTAGAAGTTGGAATTTTTCTTCGTTGAACTTCATATTGTTGTCTTCTGCCCATTGGAATAATGTTTCAATGTCGTTTTGTAATCTTTCTGTCACCTTCGTTCAATATTTCCTTGCATATCTTTGTGTCATCTGCGAAACATCATACAATACTGTCATTAATATCGGCATCAATATCTGCAATCATTATTATGAACAGCAAGGGAGCTAGTACTGTCCCTTGTGGGACAAAGCTCTCTACTTCCAACACTTCCGATTTGACTCCATTTACCACCACTCTTTGTGTTCTTTGCGTAAAGGAATTAAATATCCATCTTCCCACCTTTCCAGTAATTCCTGTATTCTAAGTTTATGTGCTATAATTCCATAGTCACATTTATCGAAGGCTTTAGCAAAGTCAGTATAGATTACATCTATATTTTGTCCTCGACACAGTGTTTCCAATATTTTCTCCTGGTGGTCTAATAGCTATGATAGGCATGATCCTCCAGCTCTGAAACCATGTTGATTTGGGTTGTATAAGTTCTTTTCTTGTAGGTAGTATGTTGTTTCGCTTGTAATTATACGTTCAAAGCAGTTTATAAGGTGTGAGGCGAGAGCTACCGGCCGATAATTCTTGGGCATTGCTCTGTTACCACCTTTGAATAAAGGGGCAATGTTCGCGTTCTTTAATGACAGTGGAATTTGTCCTGTGTCGAGTGATTTCCTCCATTAGTAAGTATCGCGGTTTGGCAATACTCTCTTTACATTTCTTAAATAATGTGGCACTCCATGTGTCTGGCTCTGGTACCGAATTGTCTCGTATCTGTGACAGAGCCTTAATTACATCTTCCGAGAACTCTAAGTCCATTAATAGGTTTGTGCCAGAATTTGTCCTTGACTGATTTGTATCAATGTCGAAAAATTCGTCTGCGTTTTCTACCTTCATCTCGGACTTAGGCGTGCTAAACACAGAGTTAAATTGTTCCTTAAGCAGTTCGCTCATTTCTTTGGGTCATTTGTGTGTTTGGCCTCCCCGTCTATCAACGGACCAATACTCTCTTCTCACTGCATTTTCCTTTTCGCAAACGTGTAGAAGTATTTTGGGTTATTTTTATGTTTCCTGCTCCCTTGTTTCCTCCTCGTTTGTCTTATGTATGAATGTTTGTTTTAAGTCCAGTTCTATTTCGCCTGGTTTCCTCTCTAGTTTGAATCATCTTGCATCAGTTTTGCATCTGTGGAGATGTTTTACGGTTTGGTTCCGTTGTCTGAACAGTGTCCTGATTTTTCTCTCGAGCTTGCTACGTTTTCTCTTTTGTCTCTCTGGAACATGCTTTAGTAATATAGGTTTGGGTTCAGACTCCACTATACCTAGTATTTGTTCTGGAGTCTTCTCGTGTAGTAGTAATTCCCAATTTACTTCCTTTAAATCTTTATTTACACTTTCCCAATCTACTTTCTTTGAATTCATGTTTAAGCTTTCAAATATTCCTTCTGCCTCTCTGAGATGCGTTTCCGGACCTCTGGGTGCTAACTTCAATTGTAGATCGATAGGTTATGGTCGGAGAAATTTGTGTGCGTTACCTTTTTATTTATTATCATCTCATTATTTGTCAAAATTAAATCCAAAACGTTCTCTTTCCTAGTAGCTTCACAGATTTCCTGAGTAAGGGCGTAATGTTCCATCATATCTAATAGCATTATTACTTGGGTTCTATCATTTTTTTGTAATGTTGCCATGAAACTTCAACTATATGTCTTCGTCATTTTTCTTCCATGTTATGAATGGGAAAATAAAATTAGAATATTTGTTGTTGAAGTTTCAAGTAATTGTAACGTTTTGTATTTCATCAGTGGCAAATTGGAATTCACTTCTTGTGGTGTTTGTTGGTCTGTAGACGTCCATAATGGTTAGGTTTAGTTCTTTTACTTCCAATATAATAATAACTTCGACTGTGCTGTTTCATTAGTTTACCGTCACTTCACATGTGTATAGGTTTTTCACGTAGATACAACACCCTCCCCCTCGTCTAGCCACTCTATCTGCTCTGTATACTGTATGTTGTAGTCCAGCAATGCTATTTCAGTATTCTCGATGCAATTTTCACAGCCTTTTTCGCACTTGTGCAAGTGCGTTTCCGTTAGGCATACGACATCTATGCTGGTTTCCGTAGCTAAGTTTTGCAGGTATTGTAATTTGCAGTCTGCATGGTCCGTACAGAGGCCTTGTAAATTTGCGTATAATACATTTACCGGGTGGTTGTTGTATTATTGGTGGGTGGTGTTGAATAGAAGGGTGATGTAAAAATACGGACACACTATACTCAGGCATTTTTTCTCCGTAATTGACTGTCTGCAAATACGAAGATGAAAAAAGTTGGTTTGGTCCGAACCTGCATTTTCCATTCCTCATCATATAGAAGCATTTTGGAGGGTGATTGTATATGCAGTTTGAGCCATATTTGCACGAACCTTTTTTATAATATTCGCATATGGCCCGTCGTTTAAATTCCCTCCGAGTCTCATGTGATTCAATTTCCTTCTGCTCCGCCGCCACTTCTTCCCAACTCAGTGGGGTTTTTTTCTTCGGCGTGTATTTCGTATCTCTTTTGCCGTGGGTATTTCTTTATCTGAAGCTGCTTTCGCACCTCCCTGTACAGCTATTATTATATATACATACATACATATATATATATATATATATTATATATATATATATATATATATATTATATATATATATATATATATATTATACAGGGTTTTTCAAAAGTCCCTCATTATTTTTAAAATTTTATTAAAATAGCAATTACAAGAGGAACCAAATGAGAATTTGGTTGCTGAGTCTACGATTCATGAGAATTTTGGTGGCATCAAACTTGGCTTCATAATTCTACTGGAAAATCACTGGTACACCTCAACGTGGGCACCGTCTTTTTCGAAACAAGCGAGCCACCGTTTTACGCATTCTTGCCGACATTGGACAACATTTCGGGAGTAACAGAAGCACACGCATTCCTGATCCGTTCTTCTAGTGTGGGGAGGACTCGCGGCTTGGTGGCGTACACTTTGCTCTTAATGTAGCCCCACAAAAAGAAGTCGCATGGGGTAAGATCAGGCGAGCGAGCAGCCCATTCGATGGGACCACGGCGACCAATCCACCGATCCGGGAACTGCTTATTCAGAAATGAGCGAACCTCACGTGAGTAATGAGCAGGGGCACCGTCTTGCTGGAAAATGACTTCTTGCATGTCAGCTACAGCTGACAGTTGGGGGATGCAGAACTCCTGAAGCATACGAAGGTAATTGTCTCCGTTGACGTTCACGGAATTTCCATCTTGATCCCGGAAGAAGAACGGACCAATCAGCCCAGCTGAGGAGATGGCACACCAGACGACCAATTTCGGCGTGTCCCTTTCATGTTCACGGATCTCCGCAGGATTGTGAGTTCCCCAGATGCGGGTGTTGTGCCGATTGACGCGACCAGAAAGGTGGAAGAGAGCTTCGTCGCTGAACCACATGTGCTCCAGGATTGATGGGTCTCTTTCGTAGTGATGCAGCAGTGTCTCACACATCTCCACCCGGCAATCGTAGTCTTGAGGTTCCAGCTTCTGAACCACCTGGATCTTGTACGGATACAGCTTGAGACCACGCCGCAAAATCCGTTGGATAGATGTCGCGCTGATGTTCAGTTCCGCAGCAGCTCGCCGAATGGACTTTCCTTGACTCTGAGTAAACGCCTCACGGACAGTTTCGATATTCTCCTCACTCCGCCCACTTCGAGGTCTTCCTGATCGTGGTTTGTCCTTTACGGATCCGGTCTCCATAAACTTCCGGTGGGTGGCGACGATGGTGTTCCTATCCGGTGCATAATGCTGTCCGTAGACTGCTCGGAATCGTCGCTGCACTTCGACCACAGATTGAAAAACCTCCTGCCATGCAGCGATTTTACACCTCTGCTCTAGAGTCAGCATGGTAGCAGAAGAAAACGGAGCAAAACTTCAAATGTAGACTCAAAAAAATTCTCAACTACTGAGTAAGAGTTTACCACAAGATGAACGTCGTTGGTCGATTAGCTGCAAAGAAAATTGAAAATCAAATTAGTGAGGGACTTTTGAAACACCCGGTATATATGGGAATGAACTCAGAATGGTTCCCTGAGGTTTTTTATGATACACAGACCGTGCATGGAACGAGGAACTCTTCCAGGAAAATTAAATCCACTATAGTCCTAATAAGTAATGGTAAATGACAAATACTATAGTTTTTTCTTTTTCACGATGCTAGCCCGACGTGGGCAACCGGTCACTCGCAGAGAGGTCCCAAAAATATAGCTTCCCTCACCAGCTATCTGCAAAACAGATAGGATCCGGCTTTGGGACAGGATCTAGGGTTTAAAGCAGCCTAGCACAGCTACATTTAGAACCTCAATATAACCAAAAGACTCGCTGCCTTCACGTCAGATTGAATACATCAAAGAAAAAGGGGTAACTATTATATTTTTAGCCAAAAACCAAAACCTCAACTGGCAGAATTGAGCGTCCACTTTTCAAGGCACATAACATGTCCGTTTCATGATGGGAATGAACTCAGAATGGTTCCCCGAGGTTTTTTATGATACACACAGACCGTGCATGGAACAAGGAACTCTTCCAGGAAAATTAAATCCACTATAGTCCTAATAAGTAATGGTAAATGACAAATACTATAGTTTTTTCTTTTTCATGATGCTAGCCCGACGTGGGCACGGGTCACTTGCAAAGAGGTCCCAAAAATATAGTTTCCCTCACCAGCTATCTGCAAAACAGATAGGATCAAGTTTTGGGACAGGATCTAGGGTTTAAAGCAGTCTAACCCAGCTACATTTAGAACCTCAATATAAGTAAAAGAGTCGCTGCCTTCACGTCAGATTTTGAGTTCATTCCATCATGAAACGGACATGTTATGTGCCTTCAAAAGTGGACGCTCAATTCTGCCAGTTGAGGTTTAAGTTTTGGGTTTTGGCTAAAAATATAAGTTACCCCTTTTTCTTTGATGTATTCAATCTGACATGAAGGCAGCGAGTCTTTTGCTTATATTGAGGTTCTAAATGTAGCTGGGCTAGGTTGCTTTAAACCCTAGATCCTGTCCCAAAGCTGGATTCTATCTGTTTTGCAGATAGCTGATGAGGGAATCTATATTTTTTGGACCTCTTTGCGAGTGACCCGTTGCTCACGTCGGGCTAGCATCATGAAAAAGAAAAAACTATAGTATTTGTCATTTACCATTACTTATTCGGACTATAGTGAATTTAATTTTTCTAGAAGAGTTCCTTGTTCCATGCACGGTCTGTGTGTATCATATATATATATATATATTAGTGTGGACCAAAATGGGGGGTAAATTATAAAGTTGAAGAAATCCTTGTTCCACATTAATGCCCTTGTTCCTTTGGACCGGATAGACATGTCAGCAAAAGTGTGGTCAAATATGAGAATATTTAGGGGTCCCGAGATTTAATGACTTATAAAAATTTTCCAATGAATAGGCGCGCTTAGAACATCAATGATCAACTCAACTCTTGAGTTGCAACTTATGAAAAAATTTCTTCTTATTTAAGAAATTTTTGGTGTTAATAGAGTACAAAAACAATCTTAGATCATTATTTCAGAGAAAATTATTAAAAAGGAAAACAAAAATTTTGGATAAAATATATTATCCTTAATTGGTCAACTCTAAATTAAAGGCTTTGTCTAATTGGCTTGAACCTTTTAGTTATCCTTTTTATCTCCTAATTTAACTGGTTTATTTTACTATTTCAGAAATTTAAGTTTTTAAACTAAAAATGGCGACTCGTTCTAAAACTAAAGTTTGGCTCATTGGCCATTTAAATAAAGATTTTATGGATCATTCTCAAATCACAACTGCTGTTGATTCCCAAAGCTGCAGAATAATTGAAAGAGTTCAAGATTTAAAAAATCAAACAGTCTTAATCATGAAGGAGGCACTCAACTCTAAACAGCCAAGAGATGATTATAAAGAATTTTTTCAACTTGTTCTCTTGTTTTTTGGAGAAGAAAGCATTTCTAATACTCCCTTGAAGAGACCTGGAGCGTACCATCATGCAAGATGGATGGCAAAAGGAATTTATGCATTTAAGCTTTTTCTTCTCCAAAATCAATTTAAGATGACTAAAAAAGAACTTGATGCAATAACAGAAATTTGTTTATTTGTTGCATTGGTATACGCAAAAACTTGGGCAAAAGCTTCTCAACCAGAGGAAGCCCTAAATGTTGATCTTAAATTTTTGCAAGATCTTGCAATAATGGAGGAAAATTCTTTGATATCAAGTGTTATCAAGCAAGCCCAAAATGCCATTAAACGACATCTGTAGTACCTCTCAGAAACACTTGTTGGATTAAGCTTCTTTGACAAAAGCATATCCCTTGAAGAAAAGGAGCAAATGCGAAATAATATCAAAATGCCTCCAAGAAATAAGGGACTGAAACGTTTAGAAGCAAAGGTAACCCTAGCTTCTTTTAAAGAAAAAAGGATTTCTGATTTTGTTACTTCAAGGACTAAATCTCTCTTTGATGCTCTACATCTCAATTTTCTCTTCACTGAAAATTCTGCATCATGGGGAATAGATCCTGAGTACCAAAGAGGCTGTGCTAGAGTTCGTGCCCTTAGAGTGACAAATGACACAGCTGAGCGGGGTGTTGCATTGATTGAAAAATTTAATCAAGCAGTGACAACTAAAGAAGAGGACAAACAATACCTGCTCAAAACAGTTTTCAAGAATCGTAAAGAATTTCCAACAAAAAATAAAGCAGAACTTATGAAAATGAGGAAAAAACTAATTTTTTCAGCATTAAAATGAAAAGTGCAATTTTCTCGGGACCCCTAAAACTTGATGTACAGGTTTCACATTTTGTAATTTGATTAAGGTAAGCAAAAGGAATAACATTACTCATGTGGAACAAAGATTTTAAACCTTCATTTTTTTGGTCCACACTAATATATATATATATATATATATATATATATATATATATATATATTATATATATATATATATATATATATACTGTGTGTGTGTGTGTATATATATATATATATATATACTGTGTGTGTGTGTGTATATATATATATATATATATACTGTGTGTGTGTGTATATATATATATATATATATATATATATATATATATATATACACACACACACAATAGTCTGATGTGAGTGTTGCTGTCTGATGTACGAGAATGCTGCTCCCCTGCAGCTAAAATAGTGGAGCCACGAACGCGCCGGAACGCTGCGTCAAAAGTGCCCTTTTTCGTACTCGAATGTTTGTTTGTTTAAGGAGGAGGGGGGGGGCCCTCAAGGGACAAACCCCCAAATGCCCCTCATTAACGACGGTGAGGCCCCATAAGTGGGTGCTGAACTTTAGGAAGGGGGCCCCCTTATAACGGAGGCGAAGGCTTTCAGGGGCAAGTTTCAAAGCGCTTCAGTTTCCTCTCCCCAAATGCCATCATACTACTAGCACAAAAAAGAACTGCACACACAATTGGAGATTATATATATATATATAATATATATATATATATAATATATATATATATATATATACCGAGTAAACTTTTATATAAACACAGTATCTTAACGAAAATTACGCGATATTTAACAATTTTATTTCAAATACAACAACAATAAGAAGAAAAGCAACAATAATTGTTTATTTTAGATGTTCAAAGTGTCTTCCTTCAACTTCAACACATTGTTCACAACGTTCCACTGCTCATCCACAGACCTAAAAGTTAATAAGTAATTTTAGAACACCCTGTATATACAGATAAACTTGAGCTAAAATTACACAAGCATTATTTTCTCCAGGGACAAAATCTATGTATAACACGAAAGAGCTTGACATTACACAAAAATCCAATGGCTACACAGAAATAAAATTATATTTATTGTAACTGGTAAGTTGAGCGGAGGGAATCGTCGTTGAAGGTTGGAACGACGATATGGGACAAACAAGAATTATTATGGGTTGTCAGGTTTGGAGAATCTATCTCATTTTTTTTTATATGGATTTGTTTTTGCGTCCTAGATACTTTCATCTCTTGATCGAGTTTGTTCCAAAGATTGGGCTTCAATGGAGAATATAAAAGATATAGTCTGTCCACTCTAGAATAATTTGTTTTTCTAGTGTACGTGTTTGTCACGTGCAGAAACAATGTTCGGTTTGGGAAGTTAATATTTTGTTTTGGGAGTACTGCACCTAGTTTCGTAATTATGTATGTGACTGGTTAATTTGTTGCACAGATCTTCAGTGTACTCTTTGAATGACAGATTTGCGCCAAGGGTAATTTCCAGAAGTTTGGTCGACTGCACTCGTTTCATAGGAACTGGACCTATTTTTAGGTTTAAAGGGATTATCGTTTTATGATAACGATGCAAGTTGTTCTTTGTATTTAAGGATGGTTTGTTGGCATTACGCCATAAATATATTTTTTTCGGACATCACTGTTGGTCGTTGTTTGGAATGGCGATAAGTCTTAAGATCAAATATGACAATTATTAGTCTTTTTGTCCTTCAAACTGGTGTAAAGTTCTTCTAATAGCGAGGTTGTTGCGTCATTGGTCGTGTGTTTTTGTGGAAAGCCAAATTGTGTTTCTTTTTCTATATTATTCCGTTTCAATATAATTTTTTTATTTGATCATACATTCCCTTCCTCGAAGAGTTTGCTGGTATTTGGATGGACAAAGACAGGTTTGTAGACTGAGGGTGCAGATTCATCACCTGATTTAAAAACAGGGCATGCTGTCGTGGCCATTTTATTAACTATTATTATGCAATTGTTTTCATTTATCACCAAAAAAAAAACAAAAAAAAACTACCAATTATCGGGAAATATGAAGTACGACATTAACACAAGCTTTCTGTCACATTTCCGTTTGTGAACCAAACTAGCCGCTACTTTACGTTTCTCCTTACCGTGAAATCAGGAGCCGCCACTGCATTATATATATATATATATATAATATATATATATATATATATATATATATATAATATATATATATTATATATATATATATATATATATATATAATATTATATATATATATATATATATATATATATATATTATATATATATATATATATATATATATATATATATATATAAAACACAAATCTCCTGTCAGTGTAGGAGATAAGGAAATTGTCCAGGGCAGGAATCAGAGACAAACGCTGAAGAAGGTAAAAAAAATTTAATAAAATAGTTTCGCGCTTAATAATTCAGGTCAAGAAATCTCATTTCCTCACACAAAAGTTATCATAATAAAAAGTTTAATTTGAGTAAAACTGTGTGTGTATATTCTCGCAATATATGTTGTATTTTTCAATATATTTATTTATTTATTTATTTTTATTTTTTTCTATTGTATTATATATTTTTATCCCCCCCCCCCCCCTGAGTCGTGTCGTTTATTCGACTCGTATTTGACTTGTGCTTTTAATATTATTTTAATGTATACCGGAATTTTCAAATAGGGGGAGGTATTTATTATTCTGGTTCAGGTTTACTTTAAGTTTTTTTTGTTTTATTTTCATTATTTTATTTAATTATTATTATATATATATATATTTTTTTTTTTTTTAGTTCGGGAAGAACCGATTCGCCTCTATTTAAAGGGCATATCTCAGCGGAAAAACAAAGAAAAAGTGAGAGGAAAGACAGAGGAAAAAGAAAGGTTGGAGGGACAGTCGAAGTGGAAAAAGACCAAGGATGACAAGGACTGCAGGGTCGAGCCCCATCATCCTTGGGTGCTAGGGCCGGAGGGCGCACATGAAACCTCCAGGAACAAGCATGTACAAATGAACACAAAGAGCACTCAAGAGCACAAGCTTAGAACCCCCTTGCGGGGATATATATATATATATATATATATATATATATATATATATATATATATATATACAGTATATATATATATATATATACAGTATATATATATATATATATATATATATGTTACGCGTAATGTGAGTAATTGCTTAATGGTGATATTAGGTAAGAGAAGCCTAATGTGCACATTAGGACTGCCTTAGGGTAGGTTAGGTTGGGTGTTTTTTTGAGTCAAATACAACCCAACACTCAGAAAAACACCTAACATCACCTAATCTAAGGCAAAGTTTTATGGTGCACGTCAGGCAATATCTTGCCTAAAGTCAACATTAAGCAATTATCCACATTACGCGTAATATATATACATATGTGTAATATTTTGGGGTGAATGGACTTATTTGTTTTCTCTCTGCCATAATACTAAAAGTGACTCGTTACTCGACAGTTTAATTTGTTTACATCGTAGTGGTTATAAAGCGTCATTGCATTCCCGGTTATAATTTGTCGAGTAAAAGTAAAGTACAATATTGCGTAGCCAAATATATAAATATATCACGATTTGAAACCATATAGTGAACTTAAACGCCTTTAGAGCAATTTAACACGTAAGCAAGGGCTGAGAACTCGGGAAGACGATCATAAAACTCGATACGTCTCAGTTTTCTGAAGAGGAGAAAAACGATGCCAGAATCAGTCGAGAATAGAAAAAGGAAGAGAAAAGAACGGAAAGAAATAAAAATAAGCAGAATAAATGCGAGAAGTGCTCTGAAATCACAAAGTTCAACAAAAACATGTTGTATGCACCATCAACTGGGAAACGGGAACTAATAAAACCACGAGCCGAAAATGCGTTCTGTGCATGCGTTTAAACATTATTAATGCATCAATCTGGGAAAAAGCGATAAAAAGATAACACACAATGAACTCGCTGGTCCGTACAGCTACATTTGTATCAATTACACGCAAATGAATAGAAACGTCGTAAAAGGCTGGAAAATGATTAAAAAGAAACTTAAATGGATCAAAATTTGGTTGAGGAAGGAAATTCTACGAATACATCAAGTAATATACCAACGGAACAACACAGTGCGAGAGAATATGCTGAAAACAAAACAAATGCGGTTGAGAACACCTAGTACAACGCATTAGAGGAGCAGAACAACACTTACACGAAGGAATACACACGATACAAGAGTGTAACTTTATAAATAAACACGAAGGTACACCAAAGACAAATAAGCCATTGAGTAGTGAAGTAGTAGTGATGAAAACCAGATTAAATCGCACAATTTCTAGAACGGTAAGTCTGCAAACGTAAAAGAATCCAAAAGACGGACCATGTGCGAATATTACAGAAGAGGTTCTTGTAATACGGCTCCAGATGCATATATAACCATCCTAAAAAAAAATTGTACATGAATGGAAGTTGCAGATATGGAGCAAACTGTTACTAATTTTACTCTTGTGTGTGCAGATGTTCAATTAGGGAGCATAAATGTCTAAATATGCAGTGTCCGCATTTTCACAAAGGATACTCGAGAAGGAAATTACAGTTGAAGCCCAAAACAAAAGTAGTAACAACTGCCAACGAACTAAAATTTTCAGAAGAATACCTTTCAACCTTTCAAATGTTCCATGCGATGATTCCTCATTTCACGAAGGTAAAAGCTTGTCGCCCCTCCTCTCGAGTTAGCCTGGCGAAGTAGCGAGTTGGCTTCTTGTACTCTCCATCTCACATAGCCAGGTACGCCCGGCTCATCGGGGATTGTTCTGAGTCAGGCGTCTAATCTTCCTTTGAAGATGTCCACTGCAACACCATTTGTGTTCCTTAGGTCTTTGGGCAGCTGATTAAACAGTTTTGGTCCTCTCACAACCAAACTATTTTCTTTCGGGGTTAAGGATGTTCCCTGTCTAGCCTTTAATTTGGGAACACGATACAGTCTTCCTTTTCTACTTTCCACTGTTCGTATCCCTTCGTTTAAAGGTTCTCAGTATCTGCCCAGTTATTCTCTTTGCTCTGTTTACTGCTATCTTATTTCGTGTTTCAAATTTCGCATCATCAGTCATTACAACACCTAAATCTTTTGCTTTAGAATTTCCCTGAATTCCCTGTCCATTTGGGGTATAATATTCCATGGATTTTAGGTCCTCTCTTTTTCCGTACCGTAACAGCTGAAATTTCTGTGCTAAACTTCATATTGTTGTCTTCCGTCCACTTGTAGTTTTTGTTCATGGAGGTTTGTAGAGATCCTATATCCTCTGGGTTTCTTATTTTTCTACTGATCTTTGTGTCATCGGCAAAGGATGTTACTGTGCTGTCTCTGGTAACGTCCTCATCTATGTCATTTAGCATGCTTATGAAAAGTAGTGGAGCTAATACTGTTCCTCGTGGTACTGAGCTGAGGATCTCTGATTCTGATGAAGATACTCCTTGGACTGTAACGACTTGCTACCGCTCACTAAGAAAATTATATATCCATTTCCCTACTTTTCTTGTTATTCCCATATATTTCTGTATTTATGTATTATGATTCCATGGTCACACTTGTCGAATGCTTTGGCAAAGTCTGTGTATATTACAGCATAGTTTTCATTACTTTCCAGTGCATCAATAATAATGTTGTAGTGTTCCATTAGTTGTGATAGGCATAATCTGCCTGACCGAAACCCATGTTGGTTATCATTTAATTTTTTCGGAGTTTCCAAAAAGTCAGATTTTCTGTCAAACTATTCTTTAAAATATTTTAGTGAGATGATACTTAAGCGACACCGGCCAATAGTTTTTGGCCTCGGATCGATCTCCTGCTCTACTGTATATATTGGGACTATGTTCGCGTTCTTCAGGATGCCCGGTATTTCTCCTGTGTCGTGATCGTCTCCATATCCAATATAGGGGGCTCAGCGATTGCATTCTTGCAGTTTTAGATCAGTGTGGCACTCCATTTGTCCGGTCCTGCCGCAGTGTGTGCTTTCAGTTTCCCTATAACTTGTGTAATATCATTTGTCGTAAAGTCGAAGTCCGTCATACTTTCTCCTTGTAGTTCTTCAAAGAACGCGTTTATATCGCATATCAGTTTCAGTTTTTGGGATACTGAAAGATTATTCGTACTGAGCTCTTAATATTTCAGATACTTCACTTCTGTTGGATCATCAGATAAAGCACTGTCTTCGTTTTTCAAAGGTCCGATAGTCGTATGGTTTTTCGACTTCCTTTTTGCAAAATTATAGAAGTACTTTGAGTTAACCTTTATCGCTTCTGTAGCACCATCGTCATCTTTTTCTGTATGCTTCTCAATTAGTTCTTGTATGACGCAATCGATACTCTGCAGTTTATCATTTAATATTTTTCTGTTATCTTTACTGTTACTTAATTTTGCAGTCACTCTTTTTCTCTTTCGAAACAATGACCTCTTTTGTCTCTCAAACCTGCTTCTCTTTCCTCTTTGTTGTATTTTTGGGACATGTCTTTCTACAATTTCCACCGTCTTCTCCTCTAAAGTCATTAGGATCTCTTCCGTTGTCTTGACCTCGAAAATGGTTTTTCCAATCTATTACTTCCATGCTGGATGCAACACCTTCCCAGTTTATAGCTTTGCAGTGAAAATTAAAAATTTCGAATTTGCTTCTTTGTTGTTCGTGTTCTTTCCTTTCCTGTTGCTTATATATTGGTTGTTATGCCAATAATGTTATAGTCCGATATTATAATTGGGGATATTTCTACATTATCAATTTGGTTGCTATTGTTTGTGAATATCAAATCTAGGCAGTTGATTTTTTCTTGTGTTTTCTGTTATTTCTTGTATTAACATAAATTCATTAGCTAGAGATAGTAGAAGTTTTACCTGCTCCTGGTCTTCCCATGTGCCTCCCTTTGTCCTGGTGTATTCATATATTTTTTCCTATCCTTTTATATTTCATGGATGAAAAATTAAAATCACCACAGAGAAAAATATTTGGGGTTGGAGAATGTAGATCTTTTACCCAGTTTCTTACCTCTGTAATGGAATCTGAGAATTTTGAGGTTGGCGTGTTCGGGGGTCTCTACATTACAATTATTACCATATTTGAGGGGGTCGCGCTTTTTAAGATACCTAAACGCCACCACAGGCGAAAACGTGTTTTTGATGGATATCACTATTTTCACCCTTCCTCTATCGCGTGGTTTGGGTTATAATGACCTTACGACACTAGAAGTATGGTTGAAAACCTCATGAAGCGAACTACTTTTTTCACCTCTATCGCCAGCCAAAGGTTCACCCAAAGTTCGGTATAATAAGAAAAACAAATCCATGGAAAATCCATGGAATATTATACCCCAAATGGACAGGGAATTCAGGGAAATTCTAAAGCAAAAGATTTAGGTGTTGTAATGACTGATGATGCGAAATTTGAAACACGAAATAAGATAGCAGTAAACAGAGCAAAGAGAATAACTGGGCAGATACTGAGAACCTTTAAACGAAGGGATACGAACAGTGGAAAGTAGAAAAGGAAGACTGTATCGTGTTCCCAAATTAAAGGCTAGACAGGGAACATCCTTAACCCCGAAAGAAAATAGTTTGGTTGTGAGAGGACCAAAACTGTTTAATCAGCTGCCCAAAGACCTAAGGAACACAAATGGTGTTGCAGTGGACATCTTCAAAGGAAGATTAGACGCCTGACTCAGAACAATCCCCGATGAGCCGGGCGTACCTGGCTATGTGAGATGGAGAGTACAAGAAGCCAACTCGCTACTTCGCCAGGCTAACTCGAGAGGAGGGGCGACAAGCTTTTACCTTCGTGAAATGAGGAATCATCGCATGGAACATTTGAAAGGTTGAAAGGTATTCTTCTGAAAATTTTAGTTCGTTGGCAGTTGTTACTACTTTTGTTTTGGGCTTCAACTGTAATTTCCTTCTCGAGTATCCTTTGTGAAAATGCGGACACTGCATATTTAGACATTTATGCTCCCTAATTGAACATCTGCACACACAAGAGTAAAATTAGTAACAGTTTGCTCCATATCTGCAACTTCCATTCATGTACAATTTTTTTTTAGGATGGTTATATATGCATCTGGAGCCGTATTACAAGAACCTCTTCTGTAATATTCGCACATGGTCCGTCTTTTGGATTCTTTTACGTTTGCAGACTTACCGTTCTAGAAATTGTGCGATTTAATCTGGTTTTCATCACTACTACTTCACTACTCAATGGCTTATTTGTCTTTGGTGTACCTTCGTGTTTATTTATAAAGTTACACTCTTGTATCGTGTGTATTCCTTCGTGTAAGTGTTGTTCTGCTCCTCTAATGCGTTGTACTAGGTGTTCTCAACCGCATTTGTTTTGTTTTCAGCATATTCTCTCGCACTGTGTTGTTCCGTTGGTATATTACTTGATGTATTCGTAGAATTTCCTTCCTCAACCAAATTTTGATCCATTTAAGTTTCTTTTTAATCATTTTCCAGCCTTTTACGACGTTTCTATTCATTTGCGTGTAATTGATACAAATGTAGCTGTACAGACCAGCGAGTTCATTGTGTGTTATCTTTTTATCGCTTTTTCCCAGATTGATGCATTAATAATGTTTAAACGCATGCACAGAACGCATTTTCGGCTCGTGGTTTTATTAGTTCCCGTTTCCCAGTTGATGGTGCATACAACATGTTTTTGTTGAACTTTGTGATTTCAGAGCACTTCTCGCATTTATTCTGCTTATTTTTATTTCTTTCCGTTCTTTTCTCTTCTAGTGCAGTAGCTTAGACCCTGATTTTTGAAGTAAGTGGACATTCTGGACAAAAGCACCAAACTTGGCTCAAATGTTGTTCAGGACCTTAGCTACCAATGTTTCCCCGGAACCAAGACGCACAACCATATCTTGGCTGCCATTTTGGAAATCCAAGATGGCTGCCAGCTAGAAATCAACAAACTATTGTGAGGAGTAATTGTAAATAAATAGTCCCTAAACCTACATATTTCGATGCCAGGATTGCTATAAAATAATCAGAATTAACCTTAAATGTTTATTTAATGTAAAATATTTAATAATATAACTATATAATATGTGCTTTTCTGTTTTGCAGGTGATTTGTGAACATGGATTGGAGCAAATGCATGGTTTGTCAAGAGAGCAAAGGTGAGACTCTTAAATGTCCACTCAATGCTGTGAGTGGTAAAAAAACTGAAGCATATGCAACATTTATGGAGAATGTCAACGCATTCAAGAATCTTGGAAGACTACCAGTTCCTCTTCTTTTCAATGAAGAGGTGACTGTTGAAGATCTGGTTCAGAATAAAGCTGTGTGGCACAAGTCATGCCATGTTAAATTTAGTAAAGAAAAGCTTGAAAGGGCTACAAAAAAGAGAGAAAGGGCGGATGAAGGTGAAACCAGTTCATCTACGGGGAAGCGGGTTCAGCGGCATCCTATGGACAAAGCAACTTGTGTGTTTTGTCAACAAACACATGACATCTTCACGAATTCAGTACATTTGGCGCTGACGTCAATTTACGAATGATGGCTACAGAACTCAGTGACACCGAACTAATGTCTAGAATAGGAGGTGGTGATCTCATGGCCATTGAAGCCAAGTATCATCTGCAATGCTTGACATTTTATCGGAACCGTGACCGCTCACTTTTGAGACAAAAACAGAGCAAGGAAGAAGGCTATGAAGAAAACTTGATGAAAGCAAAGGCAATAGTTGAGGTCGTTAATCATGTAGAAAATTGCGTGGAAGAAGGAATCTTTCAAATGAAGTTTTCTGTGCTATTTGATCTGTATCAAAAAAGACTTCGGGACTTAGGTATTAATAAGGAAATGAACAGAGGACGATTCAGAGAGAAGATTCTGGAGTATTTCCCATATGCCCAGGAAGTGAGTGATGGCAAGAACAAAATCTTAGTTTTTCAGCAGGGAATTCAGGAAATGCTCAGAGAGACAAATAGACAGAATTTTGAAGGAGATACTATGATTCTTGCAAAAGCTGCTAGAATCATACGCAAGGAAATCGTCAACTTTACTGGATTCAAGTTTGCAGGTGCCTTTCCATCTGGTTGTCAACAGGAATCGGTACCTACAACCTTGAAAACCATATATCTATGATCACAAATGGTGCTGACGTGAAGGACCAAACACCAGAAGCTCCCCTGCAACTCTCACTGTCTCGCAACTTATCCTTTTTAATTTTAGGAACAAGCATACATCATCATCTAAGGTCGCCATTCTTTGGAAAGAGAACCACCATTGCCTCTGTATCTTGGTCTGAAAATTCATACTGAAATTCGGTCAAAATCATTAATTACACAACTATATGAATTGGGTCTCAGTGTGAGTTATGACCGAATTCTTCAAGTCGAAAGCCAACTTGCAACAGCAGTGTGCCAGAACTTCAAGACCAAAGGAGTGGTTGTACCAGCTCAGTTTCGTCATGGACCATTTATTGTTGGGGCACTTGACAATCTGGATTACAACCCATCTAGTACAACTGCCGTTGGATCATTTCATGGTACAGGGATTAGTCTGTTTCAGTTCCCAACTGTCTCAAACTGTGGAACCAAACAAGGTGATCTTGTGCTACCTTCTCTAGGTTCAAAGGACTTGGAGTTACTCATGTCCTACTCAATTGTACCAGCTGTTGCAATGGACAAAACCAAGGTAGAAGTCCTGAAGTTGTCTAATGTGTCTGACCCTATTGAGGGACACTACCATGAAGCATGTTTCCAGGAAAAGGAGTGATAGGGA